>VMDR010006241.1:0-46594 GCA_007922815.1 Macrotus californicus
TATAATAATGACTTCATGATGATGAACTCCTTGAACTTGACCTTATCTGGGAAACACTTTATCTGCCCTTCCATTCTAAATGAAAGCTTTGCTGGAGAGAGTAATTTTGGATGTAGGTCCTTGGCTTTCATGACTTGGAATACTTCTTGCCAGCCCCTTCTTGCCTGTAAGGTTTCTTTTGAGAAATCAGCTGACAGTCTGATGGGAACTCCTTTGTAGGTTACTGTCTCCTTTTCTCTTACTGCTTTTTAAGATTCTCTCTTTATCTTTCATTTTGGGTAATGTAATTATGATGTGCCTTGGTGTGTTCCTCCTTGGGTCCAACTTCTTTGGGACTCTCTGAGCTTCCTGGACTCCCTGAAAGTCTGTTTCCTTTGCCAGATTGGGGAAGTTCTCCTTTATTATTTGCTCAAATAAGTTTTCAGTTTCTTGGTCTTCCTCTTCTCCTTCTGGTACCCCTATGATTCAGATGTTGGGACGTTTAAAGACATCCTGGAGGTTCCTAAGCCTCTCCTCATTTTTTTGAATTCTTGTTTCTTCATTGTGTTGTGGTTGAATCTTTCTTTCTTTCTTCTGGTCCACACCATTGATTTGAGTCCCGTTTTTCTTCCCATCACTGTTGGTTCCCTGTACATTTTCCTTCATTTCCCTTATCATGTCCTTCATTTGTTCGTCTAATTTGTGACCAAATTCAACCAAGTCTGTGAGCATCCTGATTACCAGTGTTTTGAAGTGTGCATCTGATAGGTTGGCTATCTCTTTGTCACTTAGTTGTATTTTTTCTGGAGCTTTGATCTGTTCTTTCATTTGGGTCATTTTTGTTGTCTTAGCGCGCCTGTTATGTAGTAAGGGGCGTAGCCTTAGGTGTTCACCAGGGCGGGGCAGCCACATCACTGTGTAGTGACACTATTTGTGGGGGAGGGGACTGAGAGGGAACAATGACGGTTGCTCCACTCTCTGCCGGTTTTCAGTCACTTTCTGCGCTACCCACAGTCAAATTGGGCCCTTCTGGTGCTGGCTGTGGTGCTGATTCCCAGTGGGAGGGCTTATGTATGCTCTAGGACCCTGTGGGTCTCTCCAACAAGCTCCCCTGCGAGGCTGGGAGTTTCTCCTGTGGCTGCCGCCTCCGCCCCCACAGGAGTTTTCAATCAGAGGCTCTGAGGCTTTATTTCCCCGTGCTGGAACTCTGGGTTGCGGGGTCTGTCTCACTCCCCAGTTGTTCCTCCCAGTTTATCCTCATGAGGGAGTGGGACTCCCAGTCTGCAGCCACCACCTCTCCCGGCCAGCCACGCCTTTACCGGATCCGCCAGCCACCACCCCGCTGCGTGAGTTTTTTCCGCCCCTCCTACCGGTCTGGGTGAGTGTTTCTTAATTTCTTGGTTGTCAGACTTCCATACGGTTCAATTTTCTGTCAATTCAGGTTGTTTTTTGTTTTAAAATTTGTTGTTGTCCTTCTTTTGGTTGTGCGAGGAGGCACACACAGTGTGTCTACCTACGCCTCCATCTTGGCCAGAAGTCAAAAAAACTGAAATTGTAAATGCTTTATTGCCAGGGGCTATATTCTAGTTGGGATTTTTTAAAACTTATTTTTATCTCCCAGGCAAAGTTATACCTCCTCTTGGCTCCCACTGACTTGGATTACACTTTCTTACACAGCAAAATTGTTTGTGAGTCTGTATCCCAAACTGCCTGTGAGCTCCTGACGGGGGAACCATGTGTGAGCTTTCCACGCCATGGGGGAACAGGGAGTATGTAGTGTATTTTAGAAGCACTTTAACAAAGCATTTTGCATTTTAAAAAAGATTTTATATATTTAATTTTAGAGATAGGGGAAGAAAGGGAGAGAGAGAAGAAGAGAAACATCGATGTGACAGAGAAACTCGATCGGTTGCCTCTGGTATGTTCCCGATTGGGGACAGAACCTGCAACCCAGGCGTGTGCCCTGACTGGGAATCCAACCGGGAACACTTGGCTTTGCGGGACAAGGCCCACCAACTGAACCACACCAGTCAGAGCAGCCGTCTGCATTTTTAAGTGTTAGAACTCAAAGGAAAGCTCAGATTTTCTGAAAAGTTGTATGTGTTCGGTAATACCTCACTTCTCAATAATTTCAGTTAATTGAGAGACTGTTGTGCCTTTCCTATATTCTGTGCAAGAAATATATATGTAGCTGGCATATTCTAAAATATATTTCATTCTCATTATTCATTTTTCTACAGAAAATCAGTATGATGTTTTATTTTCTTTCTCGCTCCAAGTCTCGATGATGAATCTGTCACAGAACACATGGGAAAAAAACACCTATTTTGGAGTCTGACCAAATCCTCATATTCAAATCCTCATTTTCCCCCTTTTTAGGTCTTATGACCCTGGTCATGATACTCAACTTTTTTTGAACTTCAATTTTTTTTAAATCAGTAAAATAGGAATTGTATCATCTCCTTTACAGAGTTGTAACATGTAGAGATAATTTGGGAAAACACCGACCGCCACTCCCCACCGATGGCAGGTGCTCCACAAAACAAAGTTATCATTGTTAGTTACTGTTACCACACTTTGATAGAGCATAGCAGCACCCTCAGATGTTTCAGAAAGCTCTTTGCCCCTAACTGAAATGGCCCCATATACTGTATTTTGAGCTTATTTCTAGCTTTAGTTTCTCCACCCGCTCCTTCACTGTCAGCTACCCGTTGTCAACTCTAATGTCCATCAGTGAGAAGTGACAGCTGCCTTTTCTTTCTGCCAGGCTGCTACCAACTAACTTTCTGCTTCAAATCTGCTTGGAATTATATGTCAAATGGAATAAATAATACTGAGTAGAGCCTGAAGATGCCTTCCATGGGGCTGAGTGAATGACACTTGGTGCAGGGGCTTCGTTACTGACACTTTGGGGACTCCATCTCTTTCCCTCTGCATCACAGTTTGTGTCCTGTTTCTGAGGACTCAGACTGCTGGATAATATTCTGACAAGCAAGGCTCTGCTCCCTTTCTTTCTTGGAAAAACTCTGGGAGACACATCTCTAGAAAACATGGTACAGATTTGGCAACTTTAAAAAAAACGTTGTTGCTGTTATTACTATTATTATTTTGAAATCATGTGACTCAGTGGCAAATGCAGGGGAGAGAGCACTGCACTGGGAGTCTGCAGTTTTGGGTCTAGCCGCAACTCCATGAAATGACTTCAAGAAAATGACTTACCCTTTCTTAGTCTCAGCTCCTTGATAGAAAAAAGTGAGAGGACTCCACAGGATGATCTGTGAGAGTCTACATTCCATGAATCTACATCAAGGTACCCAGACGACTGCTTGGCAATAACTACAGTATGTCTGGAAATAAACTTCACTTTATGTCTTTGGCCTTCGTGGTTTGCTCCAACTTGAGTATGTCCGTTGATGGCCAAATTCTTAACACTGTTTTCTGGTCTCTACTATTTCTTTTAATAATGATTTTGTCCTTAATTTGGACTTATTTCAAGGAGAAAGATATTAACTACTTAAAAATGATGGGATGTTTTAATCTGGGCTGGAAAGCCTGTTCCTTGAGAATGGCTTAATTAACATTTCCAGGTTCATAACATTTTCATTTATTCATCTTTTTGTTTTTAAATGGTTTTTTAAGTTTTCCAGAGACAGTGATCTCACGTTCCTAATGGATTGTAAGCGAGAGAGTGGGTCTGCTGGGATCTGCATCCTTATTAGCCTTCAGATTCACATTAGGAATAGAAAGGGAGCTTCAGCAGAATAGGTCCACTGTGCTCATAAAAAAAGAAACAGAACTTTAGTTCAACACATGGTAATGTGGGAAGATTGTCAAGCTGAAAGCAGATCGAAGGAAGGGCTGCCCAGTGACCTTGGAACCGGACAAATGTCTTGCTTCCCTGAGCTTGTTCTGCACCAGGGGAAACCGTGATTTGCATGGCAGTAAGGAGGATGCTGGGGTGGACTGATCACAGGGTCGCAGCGATGCAGGGACAGTGGGGCAGTGAGTCGTGGAGTCAGGATGGCAGATCCTGGAACGCACAGCTGAGTGGTCCTACACGACTGGAGGGGTGGTTGGCCAACAGGAATTGGAGTAAAGAGGAAGCCTGTCTCCCACTGTGTTCTGCATGTGGCAGGTTCCCCAAATTCAAATTAAATTCAGTCCCTTGGAAGACTACTGGACTAGGAGTCAGGAGGCCTGGCCTCCCACCCCGAGATATCACTAACCAGCGGTGTGTTCTTGGACAAAGTATTTCACATTTTTGGCTCTGTTGCCATGTCTGGAAAATAGGACTACCAATACCAGCTCAGCGTGCTTTCTGAGATGGGTGCAATGACTGGTGTACTAGATGAAGATAAAAGGTCTCAGTTTTAATATGATCAGCTGACAAGAGTGCCTTGTTTCCTGCTTCCTTTTAAGCTATGATTATGACAGCTGCCAAGCTTCAGAAAGCAGATCTATTAATAAAAAGAGGCTACACATTGCTCTGTCCATTTGGGGAAAATAGCTTAAATCTGGCTTTGCTGTGGCCTTCCGCATTTCTGTAAGGAACTAGGAGGGGTGGAGTTATTATGCCAGGTGTCTTGTGGGGCTCAGAGCTGGCACCCGTGAAGTCCTCTCCCAGTCACCATCTCCAAGAGTGACAACCAGAACAGGGAAGCTCTCCAGAAGTGCTACTATGGCATGGTTGCTTCTCAGGCTCACAGAGGAAGAAAGCATCGCGTGTGGGTACCAGTCCTTAGTGGAAGTGTATCACATGTCTTTGCTGTCCAAACACTAAGCCAATTTTACTTTGTAACAATAGGAGATGTGTTCAGAGAGTCGAAGGATATATCTAAAGTCACAAGCCAGACATGAAAGAACTCCAACTATCTGTGGGCACTACTTCTTGTCCATAAGCTTTAAAGCCTGGTGGATTCTCTTTGTAGGGGAATTCAAGGGTTAAGCCATCCCAACATGCCTCACTCCCAATTTATAAAATGGAAAATCTTCCATAAATCAAAAGTTACAAACAGACTTTGTAATGTCATAACTCTTGCGACGGCTCTCACCTTGATTGATTCCTATACATACATTCCGCCTGATTACCATAATGTGCTCTTGTGGGACAATTGGCACTGGATGGGGAGAAAGAAGCAGGCAGGGAAGTAAATAACAAATGGACCTGGCTCCTCCTCATCGAGAGTGATTTCACTCCAATGTTCCATCATATCAACTGGGAAAGAGAGTCGTAGGGTTTAGGCAATCAATTACAGATATGTGTAGAGGCAGACACAATCATTTCACTGATTGTCACCGGTCTCGAGCAGTGACACCGAAAAGTGATCCGTCACTCGATTTTCTCTGACACCCTGAGAAAGATGGCAGACACTTGTAGACTAACAGGCCCCTGGATTGGTTGGCTTCGAAGATTGAAAAATCGCTGTGTTTCAAACTTATCTAAACCTGCAAATACCTCTGTTGCAAAGATTCCCTATCTTTCTGGCAAACATTTAGAAAGATTACCAAATAGGCTAATGACGTCATGGCAGAGTGGAATGTACTGTCTCTTGTCACTGCCATGGATGCCGTCACTGTGTGCGCTGCAGGGTGCTGGGAGGGTGACGGGAAAGGAGGAAATGCCGCTTTCCCCCCACATGAGAAACATGGCAGCCGTGTCATCCAACATGCCCCATGGGACAGCTGCTGGGAGGGCCCTGTTGGTGCAGGTGAGCCCCTGCTTCTGCGCCCGCCCGCATTTCCGGAGCCTTCAGCCCATCAGGTTTGCTGCCGCTGCATGCCTGGACTCACTCCCCTCCCACTCAGGGCAATTTTTCTGAGCCACCAGCCTCCACTAGCGGGGACTCCACTTTGTCCACCCTGCAGTGGAAGGGCAATCTTTCCTCCATACGAGTCAGTTCATGAAAAATTTAACTGTATCAGTCTACATCTTTTTTTTTCCACACAAAATAAAAATAGCTTCATTAAGCTCCATGGGTTAAAAAGAAAAGAAGTACATTCTTATCCATGAATGATTTACTTAATTAAACAACAAGATGTTATTGAGAAAAATTGACATTGCCTTTGAACGCTTCAAATATTAATGCATGGGTATATTTAAGTAAGATGTAGCAACCTGAAGTCAGTTTTTAAATTTCTTTTCCCCGAAATTAGACTACAGGGCACTTCTTGGCACCGGGTGGGCTGCACGTGGGACCTCCAGGGTGAGGGATGACAGATGGGACTTCTCCCTGAGGGGAAGCTGCATCCCGTACCCCAGCTGCAGCCTGAACCAGCAGTTCTGATGGGGCCAGGCTGCGTGAAGGGAAAAGGCAGCTGAAGCGATCTTGTGCACAAAATGCCAGACTGCAGAGTCTCCCAGAGAGAGAGGGACGAGGCCTGCAGATTTCATCAGCACCTTCACTGAACTCGACTCGGTCCCTTTCTGCCATTTCTGCCATTTCTTCTGGCACCGGAGTCTTTACCAGACACCCAGGCACTATCCCTTCCATCAGCACATTTCCTCTTGGCACTGGAGGATCTAAAACGAACCCAGCACAGTCTCTGACTTCTCCGTGTAAATCATCAAGAAATATGACGACCTTCTGCAGAAATGATGTTCTGCATTTCAAAGTTCACCCATTTATAAACTAAATCAGTGGCAGCAGTCTGGTGCTCTGCTGGGTCTTCAAACCACTTGACCCCGAGCCCCCTAAATTCTCTCATTCTCACTGGCCACCTGCCTGTAAACTGCCCCCAGTGGTGAAGGAAGGTCCCCCACACTTACTGACTGTACACAATGGTCCACGCTCCACTTTTAAAAAGGCCAGAGAGCAGGGACCTGATGATGATTAAAAATAATTACTGATGCTCCTATAGCACTCTGTACTTCTCAAAGAGCTTCCACACCTGCTACTTCACTCCACCCCCGAGAACACGGCCCCTGGAAGGAGCTGGGCATCCTGAGGCAGAGCAACAGAGATAGGAAGGGATTTGCTCAAGGTCATATAGCATGTTAGCCACAGTCTAAACTAGATTTTGGGACTTGCACTGTGTTTATCTTGCCCCTTGGAAACAAGAGGCATAGCAAAAATAATTCTTATAATAACAATAATTATCATTACCTGTGAGTACTTACTGAGGGCCAAGCCACAGGCTGAGCCCCTCAACCATATTACCTTATCTGACACTCCCATCCCTCTCTGCGCCCCTCCTGCTAAACTGATAAAATCCTTAGTGCCCCCCCATAAGCTATTCGCCTCCAGCATAAAGACTACAGGGAAGGTTCTGGCACTGCCAGTGGGGTCACCCTCAGAGGGGAAAACTTAGGTCAAAATCTGAGCATCACCAAAGAATTCAGAGTAGCTGCGGAAAGCCCTAGAAGAAAATCTTTAACTGCGTACAGAACTCTCATAAAATGCTATGGGCCTGGAAAATGATTTCATAAGTTATTTTGATGGCAAAAATGTATGAAACAGAATTGACTAATTCATAAATAACTTCAGAATCTCATCTATTATTTCTCACATCATAACTTACAATGGAATAATTGTTTCCAATTCTGCTGAGTATTTTCTCATGCTTTTTGGTCCCCTTGGTAAATCTTATTAGTTGGGTACCTCCTAAGACATTTCTAGCTTGCCTCTCTTATGATGAGAACAAGTAAATATTAATAGCAATTTGTTTTTAGTACAATGTGGCATTAATTTCACCACTGGGACCTCCTTTTTTTTTCTTTTTAATTTCTCATCTCAGGGAAAATTGGCTGAGATTCCCCAAAGAAGGGCTCATAGAAAACAACAACCAAAGAAAACCCAGTGTCCTGCGATCTTATACAAATCTCAACTTGCATTTTATTTACTATGTACATTACCGCAACCCAATATGAGCCATAACTCCACTTAGATAACAATAATCAAATTACCTAACCTGGGGTAGCACGTTTTATAGATTTTGGTCTAAATTTAATATAAAAATGCAGTAGTCCTTGTTTGGAAGAGTTTATTAAGGGTTAGCAAAGAAAAAGCTTTTTCAATAGTCTATAACTCTCTAATGGCCTTTTTCAAATAAAATGGGAAAGAATTTGAAAAGAAACCTATATCAGTGAGCTGCAATTGTAACATTACAGTACAGGTCTATAAATCTTGACATGCTCAGAAGATTGCCTAAACCAGCAATACAATCTGTCCAAACCTCATTGTCTCCACGACCAGCCAGCCTCATTTTAAGAAATGTATGTGGTCTTCAACCTAATTTTATCACCTTCATTTGTAAACTAGTCAATCAATCAAAGCATCCTGGGAGTCTAAATAGAAAAAGGAGTGCATTTTCATGCATTCTGGGCGACACAGTCAAAAATTAATCTCCACTTGATCAGACATTTCTTGCCCTCATCTCAATAGACCATCATTAGGGTCAGCAATGTATATTAAAAATAGAGTTACCGCAAACAGTTCGCCAGCTGGAGTTTGCAGGCTGCCTGCCCTTTCCTCAGAAAGCTTCCTCCTCTGTGTGAGCCTGAATATGTTCTCTAGATTCATCTGAAAGGAACCGGGCTAGAAATAAAGTTAGGAAAGACAATACGCGAAGCCCTCAGGAAGCATGTATTGCTTCTGAGTGCCTGGACCATCAAAACACTCCAAGGGAGACTGGAACAGAGAAAATACTTCCTAAATACACATTTGTAAGGATCAGGCCCCGGTGCAAGCGTGTTCCCTACCCAGCAGGGGGAGGTTGGAGTGGGGGAACAGGGTGGGGAGGGTGGGAACCTGCCTCAGAGCAGGACTACTAAATATGGAAAAGCAAGAGAGTAGCCAAAGCTCCAGGAAAAAAGGTTTAGAGCCGCTGTGTCCCTCCTCCCCATCCCTCCATCCCTCCTGAGCTCTCCTCCTCAGGCACACGCCTCTATTTTGGGTGAGGCCACGATGGCTTTTTTTCAGGCAGCAACTCTGCCAGGTGTCTCCTTGCACCTCCAGGTGCTTAGGAAAGAATAGTTGTATCTCTCCCTCAATACATATATATATGAAAGGAAGGAAAGAAGGGAGGGAGGGAGGGAGGAAGGAAGGAAGGAAGGAAGGAAGGAAGGAAGGAAGGAAGGAAGGAAGGAAGGAAAGGAAGCTGAGGGCAACTTCATTTTCAGGTTATTAACCTTGGAGTCATCTTGGACATCTCTCTCTCTCACACACCCACCTTACATGCATCAGGAAATCCACCTGGCTTTACCTTCAAAATATAACCAGAACCTGATCGCTTCTCACCACTTCCATTGCTATCATGCTGTGTTGAGCCACCATCATCTTTTGCCTGTCTTGTAATAAATGACACCTACTAGGTCTTACCGAGTCTGTCAAATGAATCCACTGTTCCGCTCACAACCTTCAGTGGCGCCATTGCATTGGAAATAAGAACCAATATCCTTAAAATGGACTACTTAACTTAAGGCTACAAAAGTGATACTTATTACTTAGTATCTGAGTCCAAGATTTCTCCATAACTGCCTCATCTTGTGAGCCCGACAAAATCCCATTCCCGGGGCCACTAGTAGCATAGCTGAGATGATTAATAACCATGCCATTTATTGATCTCTTTCTGTGTGCCAGGCATTGGGTTAAGTATTTTACCTTCTCACCTCATTACAAATGGAAGACAGCTAGAACTTAATGAAAGTCAGATCTTTATGCAAGTGTAGGTGTGGCAGGTGTAAGTTTCTGCTTACATCGGCTTTAAAGGAGCTGGTAGAATGTAAGAGTATAATGGAAAGAACACAAGCCTTGTGTTCAAATCCTACTCTGCCAACGTGGAAGACGACACTTTGACTCCACTGAGGCCCAGAGAGGGAGTTTGAGTACAGGGTGGCTCAGAAATGAAAAGGGAAGGTTTGTCCCCATCTGCGGTCTGCAATAGAAACTTTCTCATGAAATAAGAGAAGCAACAAAAGATGTATACACACATCCGAGAGATAAGTCAAGAATGTGGTGCTTAATGTATTGGAAGAACTGTTCAAGGGTGAGTCATCCTCATGTGAAGAGTATGTCTGCCATTATGCCAAGGTCAGCAAGACCTCGTGATGAAGCCTTTCGCACACGTGCGGGCAGAGATGGCCCCCTTGAAATGGTGGTTCCGAGGATTTAGGGGACCGAATTGGAGCAAGCCCCATCTCCCTGCACTGGAAGGCCCCCTCTTTTTTGGAATGGAGGCTCCTTGAAGGTACTTAATAGGACTGCCTTCCTATCAGATGTGTTTGAAGACCCCAGTGGGATTGGATTATCACACACAGTCACAGAGCCAAAACTAACATATTGGCATCTTGCTGGGGATCCCATTCCTTTAGACACATTGGCACCCTCTTTGTTTCTCTCTGTAGCTCACCACGTAATCAGCGATACATTTGTCTCTTTTTCACTTTTTCTTTTTTAATTAAGGTATATTTACATATAGTAAAATGCATATATCTTAATTACACTGTTTGATCAGTTTTGACAACTGCATATACTTATGTAACCCATACTCCTAGGCAGATAAGAACATTTCCATCACCCCAGAAAGTCCCCTGTCCCCCTGTCCCAATTAACCCTTCTACTCTAGAAAGAAGCATAATTCTGATTTCTTTCACTATATATAAGGTTTATATACTCAACTTTGTATGCTCACCAGGAAAACTCCTTATTCCTCCTTCAAAGCCCAGTCAGAAATTACCACCAGAATTTATCACTTCCCTCTCTGAGTTCCCTCAGCAATTTGAATATTTTTCTTATGTGTCTCTCTCCTTCATTAGACAATGCACTTGTGAGGAATCATATCATCATATCTTATTCATCTTTCATAACCAGTGCCCATAATACAGTAGATATCCAATAAATGTTCTTTGAATGAATGAATGATAATATCTGCCAGAGAACATTTTTCTTTGTCTTCATCCCACTTAAAACCCTAATTTCCACATTGTTTATATTTGTTTAGTTTTTGCACTTTTAATAAATATAAAACCAACAGGAGTTCACACAGAAGGTCATAAAGTGAACGGAAGTTCCACTTGGATTAACCACTGTCAGCAGCTCTTTGTGTGCCCTTCAGAAGATGTCTACCCATTTATTTTTCACACAAGTGTTTTGCACTCTACGGACCTTTTTGAAACTTGCTTTTTTCACATAAAAATATGTAACAATAATAATATTAAAAACTGGTACTTATATAATATCTACAGTGTCTCAGCTAGTCTACATACTATATATATATATTAACTTATTTATTCCTCACAATAGTCTTTTGAGGTGAATACCATTATTATAGTTTTTGACATCTAATTATTCAGCATTATATAATTACTATTCAATATTAAAGTTTATTATTTTACAGATGAGGCAACTGAGACACAGATTAAGTAACTTTCTCAAGCTCACACATTCTGGAAATTATTTCATGTTTCTACAGACGTATCTACCTGATTCTTTTAATTTATTTTTTGAAAAGTTAAAAAAATTAATTTTTTAATGATATTTTTCCCATTACCATTTAATCCCTTTATACCCTTTCCCCCTCTACAGTCACCACATTGTTGTCCATGTCCATGAATCCTTTTTCCTTTTTGCTCAGTCCCTCAAACCCCTAACCACTCACCCCAGTTGTCATCTGCTCTCCATCTATGAGTCTGTCTCTGTTTTCCTTGTTAGTTCAGTTTGTTCATTAGATTCCACATATGAGTGAGATCATATGGTATTTGTATTTCTCTGACTGGCTTATTTCACTTAGCATAATGTTCTCCAGGTCCATCCATGCTGTCACAAAGGGTAAAATTTTCTTCTTCCTTATGGCTGAGTAGAATTCCATTGTGTAAATGTCCCATAGTTGTTTTATCCACTCATCTACTGATAGACACTTGGGCTGCTTCCATATCTTGGCAATTGTCAATAACACTGCAATGAACATAGGGGTGCTTATGTTCTTTTTGATTAGTGTTTTGGGTCATTTCGTGCCTCTATGTATGTATCTACCTACTTCTTTCTAATAGCAACACAGTATTCCATTATGTGACTATACCATGATTTATTAACCATCCCTTTCTTCTGGTCATTTAAGTATTCTCAGTTTTTAGAAATTACAAACTAGGTTGCAATAAATTCCCTTGTTCATATTTTGCTGCTTTCTTATGGGAATATAGCCATCCTGGCATGGAACTAGGTCAAAGTGTATGCATTTTACATCTTGATGGTTTTTACTAAATTCCCATCTAAAAGAGATTTCAACAATCACATAACAGACACATTGCACGGGAATGCCTATTTCTCCACACTCTCTCTAACTCTGATATCATTTAACTTTAAAAGTTTTACCTCTCTGGTAAGTACAGTATGTTCTTGTTTCCATCTGCATTTTATAAAATAGCAGTGAGCTGCGTATCTTTTCTGTATGTTTGTTGACAACTTAGATTTTTTTCTATGTTGTTCATCCTTCTATTTTCTGTTGGGTTATTAGCTTTCTTATTGATTTGTAAAGGATCTTTGTATATTAAGCCATTAGCCCTTTGTCGTATATGATGCAAATAGTTCCCTGTGTTATCATTGTTTATGGTATTTTTCATGATACAAAGTCCTTATTCAATTCATTGATCTTTTCTTTTAAGAGTTTTGAACATAGCTCCATTTGAAAATTCCTAGCTCCCTTTCATCATCCCTTTCTCTTCGGCTAGAGAACTTCTGACATGGACACCACATAACTTTTCACAGTGAGTCTATGCTGTAACTAAAACCCACAACCAGGGGAAATTAATCATTTGGAAACAAGGCCATGGGACTTCATTGGATGCTTCATAAGGTGATAACTGTTGGCTGGATTTGATACCGGTTCGGTGGGAGTTTCATATGGATAGATAAATCCCTTTCCCTAACATTTGGTGTCAGGGTGAATATTTTTGTAGTAGGGGACAAGTTAAAGGAAGCACATAAATAACACTGCTTTTGATCCCCAACTTCTTCTGAGTTACAGCATGTGGACAGTTTAAGCAGGTGCAGCCATGTTAACACACCAGCGGGGAGTGATTGATATTGCCAGGGTCGACTCCAGGCGGCGAGCAAGATGGATAAACACATTTCATCAGGGCACTGAGGGACAGTCAGGATCCTGGGGCCCTCCAAAAGGTTTTCACAGGGCCAGACTTCAGACATTATAATGTTGAAGGATCACGCTTTGTGGAAGGGGCAAGGTGCACACTGGAATTTAAATATTGATAAGAGCTTCTGTTTTCAACTCCCATCAAAACAACCCCTGCACAACTCTACGCAGCATGTGGTCCCATTACAGGACAAAGGCAAAGGTTGTAGAGACCTTCCTGGGGATGTGTACCTGTGAATGGAAAGTTCTCTTTTGGGATCTATTTTCTTACCAGGTGGGTCCTCACTTCTACTGAACTGCTCAGGATGTTTGAAACTCAGCTCTCACCCTCTCAGGAGATAAATGCTGTGCAAAGTGAGAAGACAGTAAAATGGTACCTGGTCCCCACTTGTCAGGCCTCTGTGTTTTAACCCTGTGTCCTGCCTTTTTTCTTCCCTTCTACAAGGGGTCATTCCAGAGAGAAAAGAATAATTTTTTCAAAGAAGTACTATTATAATCTTCATCAGCAAGAATCATTAGTAAAGATTAGGAAGCAGGTTTCCCGTCCGTTAAAGAAAACACAGCAACAGACGTATCCAAAGGCTTCCGGAAGAGAGGTAGTGGAAAGGCCCATAAAGTGTGGCTATTGACCTCCTCTACCCACCAAAAACACCAACTATTTAACCTATTGGAGTTTCTCTACAAATTACTAATGTAAAGTGTAAGTCTGATGTAACGCCTTCTAAGAAGAAAAGGGCATTTTAAAGAACATACACTTACTACTGAAATGACTCAAGTAAAATGAATCTGGGTATTTTTTGTAAGTCACGAGTCTAAGAATTTTTGTGAATAATGCTGCTCACGCAGAAAAGGGAACATATAACAGCTTGATTTATTTTTTAAAATCCAGTTTTGTAAAAATAACCTTTGACCCACAAACACCAGACCCTTTTGACAGATATTCCTAATTGGCAGCAGTAAGCTTAAAAATAAAAACATAGTCTATCATATGAACGTAAAAAGTAATCACATAATTAATAGGTGAAAAACAGAGAGAAAGATTGCTGAAGATTAAGATTAAGCCCTGCAGAAGCGAATGTTCTAACTAGAAATTGGTTTAATTAATAGCACATTTTACATAATGATTACAGTGTAATTGCGCTGACTAGCAGAGTGTCATTAAATATACCCATGCTCCTTTACAACACCCTAAGGCTAAAAATAATGAGTTACATTGAAAATCACTGTGCAACAGGTTCATAAATAACATTTAAGCCTATACAAGGCGAATACTTATAAATAATAAATATTTGCCTTTTGTAATTGAAGAAAAAATGACAGCCTTCTTTTCTACTACCTTGTAGATTGCCATGTTATAATGCTGAAAAGATTTTTCCCCTTGCTTTCTCTAGAAGGTGTTGAATAATTTATTCAAATGCTAATATTCCACGTAGTCTGACTTTGAGGAACAAATATTCCTACATAAAGAATAAATGCCAAGATGCTTATTACCTCTCTTGCTTTACTTTATACCATGTAACCCCCCAAAACTACCACCGTCTATTACACCTGTCAAATGAAGTTAGTGGCCAAATTTTCTTGCAGAGAAGAGCATTTTTCTTGATTTAAAAATTACCCCTTCTCCCCGAGTGTTCATCATGCTCAGGGTCGTTACGGAGCCGCAGCTGCTCTGTGACTTCAGAAGGGAAGTCGGAGGTGCCTGAGAACTTCTTAATCTCTCACGCGTCTCCTGAGAATCAAGAACACCTGATAACAATGGATGCCGTTCCTTATTCCGTGGAGTTCACCCTGGCATGGGCCCAGGTCTGCAAAAGGTCAATGTTCACCAGCCTCATCTTCATCTCCTCAGTTCCCAGATGGAGTCTGGTTCCTCCGGTGCCCAAGAAGAAGCTGGAAGTAGGGCTCCCCCTGCAAGGCAGCCTCCAGAGGGGTCCCTGGAATCTCTCCAGAGCTGCCCCTCCTCCCCCCAGCCAGGGGCTTCTCTCTGAGAATGGTGGGAAAGAGGATGTCTCCAGGCTGTAAGGAAATGTGATTCTGTGGGGGATGATTCCAGCCAGGACGGCAGACAGAGGTATCTGCAGCTCTCTAGGAAAGGACACAAGGACAAAACACCTGCTTCTCCCAGACTTCAGTCTCCCAGTAAGTGTGAGGCAGGTCAAGCATTGTACCTCCTGAAAAGTCAAGAACCCCCAATGCAGGTGAGCCCTTCAGAGAGGTCGCCATCCAGCTTCTCCCTTCATGCTTAGGACAGCAGCTCCTTCGGTGGCGGTCAGTGTTGCTTAGTGATGAAGAGGCTTTTGCTTTGGCCAGAATTCAGTTCAAGTACTGGGTTCACTATTTATTAGCTGTGTGACTCTGGGTAAATCACTCAGCCTCTCTGAGCCTCAATTCCCTAATCTGTAAAGTGAGATGACAATAGTGTTTGGCCCCTAACATTGTTGTGAGGATAAATTTTAAAATGTCTTTGTTTGCAAACACTTAGCAAAGTGCCTCGCTGTTACAGTAGCTGAAGGTGTGGTAGTTATTATTTATCTCATGATCAGAAAGATTTTTCCTCATATTTAGCCAAAATCCATCTTTCTCATTTCCATCCATGGTCTTTAATTCTAACCTGCAGATCCAGGGCAGCCAGAGGGGGCCCTTTCACAGCACAAATCACATCACTCCCCTGATTGTTTAAAGCCCTTCACGATGTTTGGTGGCTGTTAGAAAGCCTGAAGGCTGCAATCATTACCCTGCATGGTCTAGCCTCTGCCGGCCTCTCCAGCCTCATCTCTCACAACTCAAACCCCGTGCTCTGTGCTCCAGGGGTCCCTGGCCAGCGCTCCCCAGCCTCTTTCCATTCCTCAGGCAGACCACGTGCCCTCTGGCCCAGCGCCTCGGTGAATGGCTCTGCCTGGAGCGCTCTTCTTACTTTTTCTAGTTAGTTCTTCAGACCTCGGTTCCAAAGGCCTCCTCATGAGTCTTGACTTACACTGACTCCCCAAACTTCAATCAGATCTCTACCTCTCACAGCTCCCTCTACTGTCCATTCCCAGGTTTTATCACCACTTGAAGTGTATTTGCAGGATTGGTTGATACATGATTATTGCCATTAGTAAACTGTACATTCTATGAAGGCAGCAATCATGGAGGTTTGGGGTTCATAGTGGGCTTTGCACAGCACCCCGCATCTGGCTCTCAGCAAATGTTTGGGGTGAATAAAGATGAGAGTGACCCATTTCTACGCAAGAGTCCTTCACATAGCAAAGATACTACATATGCTTCTCATTTTCGCGATTTAAATGTCACGTGATTAATGATCTTCATGCCTCGCATTAAGTTTTAGGCCTCTGTGAGCAGCCCCGTGCTCACCTGCTGGAGCTGTGTATAGCGCAATAGGCTGGTCTCGTGACGGGAGACGCCCCCTTTCCTGGCACAGCCACAGGCCACGTTAGCTTCAAATCTGTGGGTGATGCGCACACACATTGGTTTTTTGTTGAAAAATAATGCAGGCTTATTAAAGAAAATTTGGAAAATATAGAATACAAAACTGCAAAAAATTCCTTAGACACATCATGCAAAGAAAAAACTGTTAACAATTTACAATAATTCCCATATTTGTGTGCATGTGTGTGAATAAGTTATTGTAGTGTGTGAGGAAGGATTATATAGTGGAATATACCTACACACACATACTCACTGCTTTTCACCAATATTAAATCATAAAAATATTGCTACATTATTACATAATCTTTACAAATACCATTCGTGGTGATGCATCAGTTAGAAGTGCTCTCTACTGCTAGTGACAGGAACGCTTGGGAGGCTTAAACAAGGAGGAGGGACCTAATCAACGACCAGGTGTAAAGGATCACGGTCATGGACATCAGGGTGGGGATTGACTGTGGGAGCAGGGGGGTGGGGGTGGGAAGAGCAGGGAAGAGCAACAGGGGAAAATTGGGACAACCGTAATAGAGCAGTTTAAAAAAGAAATAAAAATTCATATACCCAGAAAGAAAAGTCATCTGAACATATGCAGTTGTTGACATGGCTTCAGATTGCTTTTTCCTCATGATGTGATTTAATTGCTATAGCTCCTGCCATCACATTTGTATGTAAGGCAGGAAGAAGACAGAAAGGATGTGCTGCTTCTATCCTTCCTGTTTATCAAGAAAAGCCAAAGCCTTCCCAGTACCCTCAGCAGACTTCCACTTATGAATCCTTGACCAGACTCTGTGATCAATGCTACATACAGAAACATCTAGAAAAGTGAGTATTTAGTTTTTCCAACCTGCTAGGTTGAGGCAGTGAAGGGAAATTGGGTACTACTCCCACATCCTTTCAGGCTAATTCCATCCCATTTGATTCTCAGCTCTTTAAATAAAAGTCATGGAAACTTTCAAAAAGACTCTTTCCTCCTCTTGCTTTCTGGTTTATGAAAGTCAACCAGATAAACAATGAGTGGTTCGCAGTCAGGCAGCCCATAGAGATGATTCTGGTTGTCACAATGATCATGGGGCTGCTATGCCCTTTGGTGGGCAAGAGCTGAGGCTGATGAACATCCTCAAATGCACGGGAGAGCTGCACAGTGGTAATCTGCCCAGCCCCAAATGTCAATAGTATCCTTATTGACTCCCATTCAGGGCAATCATGGGAATTACTTCCCCAGAAACAAGGAAGGAAGGTAGGGGAGGGGAGGGGAGGAGGGGAGGGAGGGAAAGGCCCATTGTATCACTAAACATTAAACACTACAAACAACAGAAGACAGATAATAATTCTCAATGATGGGGTACAGCCCTATGCATACTACTTGTTTCTCCCTGATCCACAGTTTGTATCATGTCAGTATATACAGATAAGATTATTTAAAGTGCCCTCCTAAAGAAGTATTTAAGAAATGGAATGGTAGTAGATCTTCACTCTTTCTGGCTTTCAAAGGGTTCCTCCTGGGGCTTTGGGACCTGATACTGTTTGCAATTCGTTCTTCCCCCAAGGAGGTTAGGAAAAATAGAAAGCCCCAAGACAGGTACTGCTCGGTGTTTAATGATGATAGGCAAAGGCGGGAAAGCACTTTTTCCTCTCGGCAGAGCCCGGGCTATTAGGAGAAGGAAATTTAGTGTTTGATTTGCCCATTCTCCATTCCTCATCGAGGCTTCGGTCCCAAATTGCTAAACCTCCATTCAACAGTTAAATTAAACATAACTAACTTTGTTGATATTATTTCACAGCCGAATAACTTGATATTCATACTCTTTGTGTGTTCAATAAGTACAGAGCTCAGACACATATTTAAGTCTCAGCTGGTGATGAATTCTGCTGAGCTAAACTTGTGTTTCACAGGATTCTGCTCAGCTGAGACGGGGTACGCTATTGCACTGTAAAAATAAGCTTCAAGCCATAATTTTGATGGGCCCCTCACAGCAAGGAAACATCCCTCTTCTCCTCCCTCTTCTTAGTAGCAACTCCCATTTGCCACTTGCACATCCTAACCTAAAGGAATCCCGTGCAGACAACAGTCCTTCACACCGATGCCTCCGAAGTGTGAAGAGCACTAAACGTGGATACCCAAGGCCTCTGAATTTGCCCCCTCTCTGCCTCTTCATGTACTGGTGACTATAAGCAGGTCACTTACTCTCTGGCAGTCTGACTCCGTGTTTGGCAGATGTGGAGGTAAAAGCCCTGCCTTGTGACCTCACACATCTGGGGCCAGCTCAAGTTGCGCAAAGTATTGAAAACATGCTGTGAACAGTTGGGTGCTATTCACTGCTGTTCACGTTTTCACCTGTGATTACAGTCCTGTCCTCCCAACATGGCGGGAATTGCCTAATAAATATTTGAATTAAATAATAAATTCCTATGTTAGGCACCGTCTATGTACTAAGCCCTGGGTTAAATACTATGGGTGTAAAGAATGAAATTGTTTTTTAGTTTGAGACATGAATAAATAATTATAATACAGGGGGATCCTTCCTATATAATGGAGACCTATATGAGGTTTTTGAGCATGCGACCTTCTGCCCAGGTGAGCAAGGACCAACTCACAGAGGGAGCAACTTGTAAGAGAGGCGGGGGGGCGGGGGGGCAGTACAAGTGCTGATGAGAAGCACGTATCAGTCATTTTACTGAGAATTTTACACACTTTCTTTCCTCTAGTGTCACAACAGCCTTGTGGAATAGCAGTGTTGTACCTACTTTACAAGGAACAAGGCCAAGGCCTATATGACTCACTTAAGGTGGCAAAGCTGGTAAGGGAGGAGCCTGGATTCTAAAACCACGCCCACTACCAGGGGGCTGGGACCAACCTTCCTCATGGCCTCCACTCTGGCCTCTCACAGGCTGAGAAAAAGCTTGTCAGTCTTTCTGTACAAGAGAGGTTTAAAAATTATCTGAAAACATCTTACTTATATGACATTAATTATGAGTTATCAGAAACTATAGAAATTATCCTTTTTTAAAGGCAGGATATGAAGGTTACTGTAAGTATCTGTGGATATCTCACCCAACGCAAAAGCAGACAGTGCAGATCGATTTCCCAAGGGACTGGAACTAAGTACTGGAAACTCTACAAAGAAGGCAGATTCTCACCCCTCTCCCTCTCTAGCTCTCTGGCTTCATTCCATTGACTTCATTTTCTCTGTTATATTCATTATTTTCTCTCTTCAGACCAGCTTTCCTTGCTTCTTCATGAACAAGGCTACTCACCCCTTGTTATACAACAGAAGACTGACTAGCTCCTCTAAATCCCAATCCCTAGTTCCTGGAAGAGGGAATCTGGCCCACCTTTGGTTAACTGTATGTCCTGAAGTGTGGGCTGTACATAGTGACTTCCTTCTAGCATGCAGAGAACAGCATGGGGAGTAGAGAAACTAAACAAACACAACCTCAGCCAGGTGATCAAGGTCAACATCAATGGTAATAAGTCATGTCGATAGTATGTATTCTTGATAAAATGTAATGAAAATGGCACCTCACCTCTGGTCGTCCTGCCCCAAACCCATAACCTCAGTCTAATCATGAGAAAAGCATTAGACAAGTTCCAACTGAAGGACATTCTACAAAGTACCTGAGCAGTACTCCTCAAAACTGTCAAGTTCATCAAAACTGGGAAAGGCTAAGAAACTGTGACAGTCAAGAAGAAAACTAAGGAGATATGATCATTAAATGTAATGTACCTGGATAGGATCTTGGGTCAGTGGGATCATTGCCATTGGACTTGGAAGATTTTGGTTTTATCACCCCCCTCTTCTTAGTGAGAAAGTTCCCTCCCAGGCTGTGTCCACCAATCAGTAAGAGATCATCAAGGGGCCTAAGCCAGCTACTGAAGGATTTTCATTCCAATAATCTTTTAGTCCTGGCCTGGCAACTCTGCATGGGACCAAGACCTCATCAGTGTTTTATGCCCTTTAGGGGACCTATCCTTGCTTCTCTCAGGGTAGTCTTATACAACCTTTCAAAGGACAAGAGCATCTTCTCCCGATTAACCTTTGGAATGGGCACTAAAAATAATTTTCATTTTAATAGTTCAGATTTTAAAGGGAAAGACAGATGGGAGTGGCTTAGTTAAGCATTTTTTCCAAAGAAGTGGAGAGGGACAGAACATACAGGAGTCCTTGACCACTGAGCTGACACATTGACATTTTAACCCTTTTCCATCGTCCTTGTTCTCCCTCCTACTGTCTCCATTCAAAGTCATTTTAATCTTATGAACTGAGTATTTGCTGATGAACTAATTCCTACAGGGAAACACATTAATTCTTCATCCCATTCTTTAAAAACTGCCCTCAGGTACTTCTGGTCAAGGTGGAGGGATAGGCTCACCTCCTCACACAACCACAGCAAAAATTACAACTAAACTACAAAACACTATCACCCAGAATCATCACAAAACTGAGCTGTATGGAAGTCCGACAACCAAGGAATTAAAGATGTCATATTCATCCAGATGGGAGGGAGGGGCATAGATGCAAAAATGAGGAATGGGTCATCCCATACCCATGTGTGGTAGATAAAAATCAGAGGGATGCCTTGGGAGTGAGGGATCCCAGCCCCACACCAGATCACCCAGCCCAGGGTTCTGGTACCAGAAAGATAAGTTCCTATAACTTCTGGCTGTAAAAACCAGTGGGAGTTGAGACAGAGGAAGAAATTGTGGGATTCCCAGGAGTCTCCTCTTAAAGAACCAGCAACGGACTTAGGAATTACACAAACTCACCCTCTCTGGGCTCCAGCATGGAAGCTGGACCTGGAAGGGCACAAGAGGCATACAGAAAGAAATTGAAATGTCTGGCATCAGGGTGAGTGCCACGAGACAGCTTCCTCCCAGACAAAACTCCAGAAGCCAGGAAGCGGCACTGTCCCCTTTCTGAACCCTCTCCCACAAGAGCCACAGTGCAGTGACACCATATTGGAGACTCCATCAACCTTGTTCATACAAGTTGCCCCACCCAGGCAATTACCTAAGGCTCTGCCCCATCCAACTAACTGGTGTGCTTTTCTACAACAGGCCACACTACTAAGACAGGGAGTCGAACAGCTCTACTTAATAATAGAAACAAACACGGGGAGGCTGCCAAGATGAGGAGTCAAAGAAACATGGCCCAAATGAAAGAACAGAACAAAACCCCAGAAAAAGAACTAAACAAAATGGAGATAAGCAACCTATCAGATGTAGAGTTCAAAAGATTGGTTATTAGGATGCTCAAGGAACTCACTGGGTACTTCAACAGCATAAAAGAGACCCAGGCAGAAATGAAGGTTACACTAAGTGAAATAAAGAAAAATTTACAGGGAACCAACAGTGGAGTGGATGAAGCCAAGAATCAAATCAATGACTTGGAACAAAAGGAAGAAAAAGCATTCAATCAGAACAGCAAGAAGAAAAAAAGAATAAAAAAAAAAAAAAGACAAGAAGGAGCCTGTGGGATAATTTCAAGCATACTAACATTTGAATCATATGGTGCTGGAAGGCAAAGAAAGAACAAGGAATTGAAAACTTATTTGAAAAATACTGAAAGAAAACTCCCTAATTTGGCAAAGGAAATAGACATACAAGTCCAAGAAGCAGAGAGAGTCCCAAAAAAGATGGACACAAAGAGGACCACACCCAGAAACATCATAATTAAAATGCCGAAGTTCAAAGCAACAAGATAAAAGCAGAGAATTACCTACAAAGGAGTTCCTATAAGACTGTCAGCTGACTTCTCAAAAGAAACTTTGCAGGCTAGAAGGGACTGGCAAGAAGTATTCAAAGTGATAAAAAGCAAGGATGTACAACCTAGATTACTCTAACCAGCAAAACTATCATTTAGAATTGAAGGGCAGATAAAGTGCTTCCCAGACAATGTAAAGCTAAAGGAGTTCATCATCACCCAACCATTATTATATGAAATGTTAAAGGGACTTCCTTAAGAAAAAGAAGATAAAAACTATGAACATTAAAATGGCAATAAATTCACAACTATCAACAACTGAATTTGAAAAACAAACTAAGCAAACAACCAGAGCAGAATCATAGTTATGGAGATCATTTGGAGGGTTATCAGTTGGGAGGGGGAAGGGGAAGAATGGGGGAAAATATGCAGGGATTAAAAAGTACAAACCGGTAGGGACAGAATAGACAGGGGGGTGTTAAGAACAGTACGGGAAATGGAGAAGCTATAGAACTTACATGCATGACTCATGGGCATGAACTAAGGGGGAGGATTACTGGAGGGAGTGGGGGGTAGTAGGTGGAGGGGAGCAAAGTGGGGGAAATTGGGACAACTGTAATAGCATAATCAATAAAATATATTAAAAAATAAAAAATAAAAACTGCCCTCAGATATTTTTTGTTTTAATAAATGACTGGATTCTGTGTGTGATTTGCAGTCTTGATGAACTTGGGACTTTAAAGTCCTCCCTGTGCTTGACTTTCAGCCCTATCACATAGAAAATCACTGTGCTCCTCACAGTCATACCCAGGTTTTCTCATAAAAAGGGACCAAGCTAAGTCCTATTGTCTTTGGATATTAACATCATTATATCCCTACGTGAGCTTTTGTACCCAAAACCTAAGCAGCCCTCTCCACCGTGGGCACACCTGTGGGACAGGATGTTAGGCAGCCCCTTTCAGCCAAACCCCAATTACATAATTTGGAACCTTGGGGCTGAGCAATTCTGAGCTCAGTCCACTGAGACATTTCCCCATGCCCTATGCTCTAGTTTTCACTCTTGTCATATAAACACGTGTCATTGTCCCTGTAACTACGAGCTTCTCTAAAGGTAATGGTTTACTCATCGCATCTCACCCAGGGTATTAGCACACACAGAGTGCATAGAACACACTGAACAGGAGGGCATGGATGCAGAGGCCCTCCAAGCACCCCGTCAGCCAGAGTCACGGCTACAGGCGTAGATGGCTCTTGGTGCTTAAGCAGGTACAGAGCAGGGATTAAAAAAGAATGTCCTCCCTGCATGCTCACTCTGACTGGGCCATGATGTAATTTCCAGTCTCACGTCTCTATTTTAGACCACATATGGCAGTAATATTGGCTCTTCCCAACCTCAGCCTAACCATGACTAAACAGGTTGATGAATGTCATGCATCTTATCATCATACATGCATATTTTTAAATATAATTCACTTTTGATCTGCACCCTTGTGCAGTGGCGAATGAAAACAGTTAAGATTTCTTCCACTGTCTGCCTTTAAATGTATTAAACAGCCCTGCTGTCAATAGATTATATTCTTGTACAATGATAATAGCCCCCAAAACTAAGAGGCCTTGTCAGGAATTGCAGTTGTCACAGTTTGATGGGAATGATTTTACTTGGGGTTCGTCTGCCGCACAATCATCTCATAATCTGGATATACATCACAGCATGACATGTAAATTTCCTGCTACTCTGCTTTCATTTCCAGAGGCAGCAATCAAATGAAAACCACTCAACCTCACCCAAATGTATAAATAATTTTCATTCAAACATATTAACAGTCAAAATATGAGAATTTATCACAGAGTGCTAGGCCTTTTAAGAAGCAATAAAGACTTTACTTTTTAAGCATATTTCTCCTTAGAAAAGTAATACGAATAGTAACTCGCAATTTAAAAATCGCATTTGAAAGTCCACATAGAAAGCACCTAATCTGCAAACTGAAGGAATGTAGGTGCTTTGCCATGGATTTGATGCTTGGAGGAGAAGGGATGAGGGAAATATTGTGTAACAGAATTGCATGTGGATTAATAATCACCTACATGAAAATACCAATGTCTAGAAAGGCTGATTTATGTCATCTTTACTAAACATATCTTTTGTGCTGCACAACCAATAGGAGATTACTTTCTCTAAAATATAAACATCTGACCCAGCAGTGATTTGGGTAATATAACAAATGACACTTTTTTTCCCTGATAAACATCAGATTTTAATTGAAAGTAGTCTCCTTGGGGGTCGGGGGAAGAGCCCACTGATTCACCTTCAAGACATGGCTGACTCTACCCCACTGCAGGATGAGTTCCAGCCACACTAGCTGCCAGTTACCAGGGAAGGGAGAGACACGTTCACAATTGAACAAAAACAAATATTTGTCTTCAGTGCTCAGTTATGAAATCAAATGAGAGCAGGGTGCTGGTTCGCCCCTTGGCCTGGTTCAAGGTGAGTGTGGGGATAGCCATGGGAGCTGCACTTGACAGAGAGGACAAGAGCTGCAGAGTCCTCACCCCTGGAGCCTGGGGACTCGCCTGGAAAGCTCGCCTGGGAAGGTGCTTTGAGACAGCTTTCGGATGCGGACTTTCTGCCTGGCCAGATGGAGGTGCTAAAAGGCATGATTTGAGCAACAAGGTACCATGTTGGTGCTTTTATTAGATATGGAACAAAACCCCAAAAGGAATATAGCACTCTGAAATATTTAATTTAATAATCAATCTAGATTTCCAAAAGGTGCCTTCCACTTTTTAGAGACGACCGCACTTTGTCTCTGGGTAAAAAGCTAATTTAAAGGGTTCTATCACATCCTCGAGGGCACTTGAGAAGTAGAAGGTGGTTGGAAAGTGTGGATTGGAAGGGAGAGCTCAGGATGGAGGGCAATCTACTTTTACCATTGATGCCAGCACCTAAAAATTTTGCTGCCTCACTTTAAATTTTTATACCTTTTCCTTCTCCCCCGCTCCTCCCCCACCATGAGCAAAAACTGCTAAGATGACAGTTTTTCCCATTTCCCCAGTAAGTGTGTCTGCAGAAGTAGAAGTACCATAACCCGGGGTACAGCAAGCTCAGCCATTTGAAATAAAACTTTGCAGTACTAATGTTTTTGTAACTGCTTTCATATTGTAATGATATTTTTCCAAGCACTGGTTTTATTTGATCTTAAATACCTTTTTGGGAAAGTCCAGTGAGCTGACTCTAATAAAATCATGCTATTGAAAAAAGGTTTAAGTAGAATGTTCAGAATAAATTACAAAACTGCATGCAAGAATACCAGCTAGTGCTGCAATAAAAAGCTGAAAATGAGGATTCTTGCAATATATTTTAAAGAAGTAGTATACTTTTTTTGTCCATTTTTTTTCTTTGAATGTTTCATAACAGAATGCCTCCATGTCGTGAAAGGAGGGGAATGCATACCAAATGAACAAACTGCAGGAAAAATTGCATTTAAGGGGAAAAAAACCTTGACTTTTGGGGGGGAGTATAGAATATATTTCATTTCATTTTCAATAACTGTTGGAAGATAATAGGAAATGTAATTTCTTTCCATTTGCTGTGCCAAAATACTTAAATTACATCATACTTATCCTGTCATATTTTTCAGGACCCTTTAATGGATTTCACATTCCTTCTGTATGCACTGAGGAATGGATCTGCTCTAAAAGACAAGAGATGTCCAGCAGGGAAACTGTTAGAAGGCCTAAGTGGAAGACAGAGGCAATTGTATATCTGACCTTCTTATGGTGGAGCAGAAGTAAGGAGCTCATAAGTGAGAGAAGTAAGCATATCCTCCTAATTACTCTTGAAATCCTAGGTCCAAAAAGAAATCAAAGGCCTGATCTGTAGTCCTTCTACCGCACAGGAGTTTCACAAAAACGGGATGCTGAAAGAGCCAAGGACCGCAGACAGTAAACTTCCCAGGGTGCCATGCTATCTGCCATTTGAGAGTCCACTGTGTTCTGGGCATTGAGTCAAGCCCTAAGCTTCAGGTTCTGTAAGAAACAATGTTTATGTAAATAAAATTAACTTATGAATCCAAATTCACTTCTCTCACCTCCAAGTAAAACAAAAGCCATCATTCCCATTCTAGGGAGAGAAACCAGGACAAAGAAAAGGTGGCCGTAGAGTGATGGACAAAATCTAGAAGATGATGGACATTGCTGGTGGCTACGCAGCATCCCTTCTCCCCCCATCTTCCTTGCTACAGAACCTGAGCTTGTTCGGGAACCCATTCCTTCACACACAGCTATGCACTTCAGGAGACTCCGACCCATCTGGCTGTAACTGCGGACTGGCTGGTCATGGGCAATCAGATTCCCTCCGCCACTGCTGAGTTTGAGAAAGGGCACGAGACTCTGGCAAGGCAAGTAGAGGAAGCAGGTCTGCTGAGGCTCCTTCAGAGAAGAGTTTTCTTGCCACCCAAAGAAGTGCTCTCTCTTTTTTCCTCCAGATATTTGGTTGTCTGGATGAGACTCCTGAAAGTTAGCCGCCACTCTGCTAGGACGAACACCAGTGATGGCAGAAATAAGGCTGAGTTCGTTTCCTAGGGCTGCTGTACAAACAAAGTACAACAAACCAGGAGCCTTAAAACAACAAAAGTGTATTGTCTCACAGTTCTGGAGGCTAGAAAGTCCAAAATCAAGTGTCAGCAGGGCCGTGCTCTCTCTGATGGCCCTAGGGGGAGAGTTCACTCTTGCCCTTTCTAGTGTCTGCTGGCAATCCTTAGCGTTCCTCGGCTTGTAGACACATCACACCAGTCACATGACCATCTTCTCCCTGTGTGTCTTCACATTGTCTTCCCTCTGTGCGCATCTGTCTTCCTGTCCAAATGCACTGTTTTTATCACACCAATCATATTGGATCAGAGAGACCACTCTAATTATCTCATTTTAATTTTGAGTACCTCTGTAAATACTCTATTTACAAATAAGGTCACATTCTGAAGTACCAAGAATTAGGACTTCAACATATATTTAGGGGGAGGGTAGTCGGGGGACACAATTCAACCCATAGATTGCTCAAATGTGGGCAGACATCAAGGTCCATAGACCTTGATGACATCACAGAGCCTCTGAAACAACCAACCGCGAAAGCTGCCCTGCCTCGAGACTTACCAATGCAAGAGGACGCCTTTTGTACTGTTCAAGTCGTTTCGTATTGAGGTTTGTTACTTGCAGTTGAAGCCACCTTCGTTGATGCAATATATATGGCATAGAAACAGGTCTGATTCCACCACTTACTAGCTGTGTCCTCGGGGAAAATCACGTACACTCTCTGAGAACACTTTCTGTATCTCTAAATTGAGTCAAACGTTGTCTCAGAGCTGTCGAGGGTTGATGAGATAGTGCACATAAACAGCTTGGTACAGGAAGGGTGCTCGTAGAGTGCTGTTATGTCCTTTTAAAACCTACCCCTGTGACTCTGGGAGAATAAAAACAATACAACATAATCTACTTTTTAAGGGACGAATGAAAGCCAGTAGCTCTTGGGGGTTGTTACAGTTCTGAATAGATCATTTTGTCCACGTTCTTCCCTTAGGTATACTGCACCTGTCCACGCCTTCCTGAGACTTTGTTACAGCCGCCATCTATGGGAGACAGTTGACCTTTGTGGTTATAGGTGTGGGCTCTGCTGGGGTAGGACCTTGCAGATTCAAATCTTGGCTCTGCCCCTTTCTGTGTGTGACCTAGGGCAAGTTATTTAACCTCTCTATACTGTGGTTTCTTCATCTCTGAAAAAATAGGGATGACAAAGTTCAACGTACATTCTTTCTTCCTTGCAATCTCCACCACCATCTACAATTATCTTGGGATGCTACTATACCAGCGGATTTCAAACTTCAGTATGTGGAAGAAGCACCTGTAATGCTTGCTATAAATACAGATTCCAAGCACCATCCCTCCCCAGCTCATAGATTCAGATCCAGTAGGTCTGAGACCCACTTGTAACGACACTCCAGGTGAAATTGATGGAGATGGCCTCTTATCACACCCTGAGAGACTTTCCACTTTCTCTAATTGGAAGTCAGGAGACTTAGAAGGATCACCTTAGAGATACGTATTTCTCTTGCCCTTCCTACTATTGTGAAAGCTTCTGGAAGGCAGAGGTATCATTATCTCTCTGTCCCATCCCCCCACCACCTCCCCTACCACCACCGCCACATGTCTAGCATAGCACCTTGCTCACTGGAACTCAAAAGTGTTCACTAAATCAATTTAAAGTAATCTCAGATGGTAGAAACAGAAGTAGTCAGGGAGAGATAGGGGGATGGAGAACTAGGCAGAAGGAAAACAGGTTCACCTAATCATCTAGATATTTGAAGAGATTCTGCTGGAACAGCCATCCTGAGCCAGCCCCAGCACCGGTTTTTGTTCCTGGAGCCCTGTGAACAGTGTGGCCCTGGTAGCACCGCCACCAGAAAGCTCTGGAATTCCAGGTTGGCTTCACTTTTTAAACTGCTACTAGCCTGGGACACAGCACCCCCACCCAAACCCAAAGCAAGCCAGGTCCAAGAGGACAAAGGGGCAAAAATGAGAAAGGAGAAACTTAATTTGGATTCCTTATTGTTCCTGGGTCACTTAACCAACTAAGTTTAGTTCTCTTAGGAGCAACTTCAACAAAGAACGTTTACAGTTTTGTTTTGTAAAGTAATTAATGTTAATACATACAGCAATATGTAGCTACTATTTATTGTATGAGTATATGGGCCAAGTGATTTTCATGAATTATATCATTAAATTCTCAAGAATCCATTCTACTAATATTTGTTCAGCATCCACTGTCTGCCAAGTTATCCAGAAAAGCCAGTATAGTATACTTATCAATAGATGTGTAAATGTATAACTATATCTACATTTCATATATGGCTATACAGAGAGAAATTTCCTATGAAGACTGGGCGGCTAAGTATAAAGCACCGGTGCAGTGACTGAAAAGTAGAAAGCACTGAATTAATATAAACCATTATTGTTCATTATTAGACAGGACACACACTGTTACTAACGGTGGTTCTCTCTGGATGATTTCTTTCTGGAAATGTTCTGGGTGAATATTTCTTCCTTTTGCTTATTGTAGATATACTAAATGTTCTACATTAAGTATACAATGCTATTGTTATAAAAAATTAAAGTTTTTTATTTTAAAAGTAAGATATTTCCCCTCGGAATCCACAAAGGGAAACCACGCTGTCTTTGACAGCACCACCTAGTGGTTTCAACAGAGTGTGGCAGAAAAAGACCCTTTCTTTCCCCACACTACCCCCCCCCCCCCCCCCCCCCCCCCCCCCCCCCCCCCCCCCCCCCCCCCCGCCCACCTCCTCTGGACACTTTCTCATAGACACTCCTTCACATGGAGACCCACAGGAGTGACTGTGATGTGTTCTGATTCACGCAGTGCCCTACATCAAGTTGGACCGATGACTGGCATGCTTAATTTGGGCCCTTATTGATCTTTAGAATTCACTATTTTTTCATGATGGGATGATTTTATTTCATATGGGACTTTGATTTTGATACTTTTTCTCAAAGAAATACAACTTAGGAATCCAGTGAGACCTCAAACACACACATACATGCACACAAAATAAATCTTCTATTTTAGAATATCCTTGTAGCTAGAGGTGGAAAAATAAAAGTTTATCTGATCTTTACTTTTATCTCCTTTTATCTTCCATTTGGTTATCCAGCTGTACAATTCACATAGTCAAAAAAAAAGTATTTATTAAGTACCTACTAAGTGCCACACACTTAGCACCACACGAGATGCTGTGATGCAAAGCTGAATAAAACATGCTCCCTGCCCTCAGGGAGCTGTTACGGGAGATCGGTGTTTAATGTAGCTCACTAACACGGCAACTCATGCCTGCACTCCTTCATCCAACAAGCATCTGTTGAGCATGTACTATGTCATAGGCACTGTTCTACGCACAAGGCATGCAAAAATCAATGAAATAAATAAAGTCCTTGCTGCTAGAGCTTCCAATCTCATGGGCGATAGATGATAAACAAATGACTCTAAGGTACAGTTGTGATAGTGTTACAAAAAAAGCAATAAGGTGAGTTAAGGGAAATAGAGAAATACCATGGTTGCCGCTGATAATGAAAGCTTCTCTGGTCAGGGGATATTTGAGAAGAAAGCAGGAGGTGCTCAGGGAGCAAGCCATGCAGATATTAGGGGGAAGAGTATTCTATGCAAAGGTCCCAAGGCAGGCGTGTGCTTCCAGGCATTAACAGAACAGCACGAAGGTCCGTGTGACTGAGTACAGTGAGCTAGGGAGAGAGTGGTAGATGATGAATTTGGACCAGATTTGGCAGGACCTTGCTGGCCCTGGTAAAGGTCTTGGATTTGATTCAGGGTTGATAGGAAGCCATTGAGTGAAAGAGTGACATGCTCTGGCTTACATTTTAAAATATCTTTTAGTTGTTGAGTAGATATTAGACTGGAGAGGGACAAGAGTAGAAACAAGGAAACCATGCAGCAGTCAAGTGAACGAGTGTCTGTGTGGAACAACTGAATGTCTGAATAAAATGTAAAAATAGAACAAAGAGGTAGTGTTCTGTTACAGCCGGGGGTGATCAAGAAAGTCTCTTCGTTGGAGGTGAGGTCTAAACAGGGGTTTGCTTTTTATTTCCAGATTTGAATTTTTTTGGCAAGGAATGTTCTTCCATTAGGAGGCCTGTAATATCAATGTCTCCCTTTCGCATTGTTAGCAACTTAATAAATGCCCTGATGCATTCATTCATTAATGGTTGCAAAATGGTGATATCCTCATTCTATCTTTTCATTTATATTTATTAGCTGGGGTACATTTATAAAAAGAACCTTTCCTTTATCTTCTATTCCATTACCCAGTTGCATAACTCACACAGAAAAGGCAAAATAAATGCTTGAGTTTTTCTGCTTTATTTTCAGTTTTCAGAATAATGAGTTGGCTGACTAGCATCTTTCCATGCTGACCAATTGTCTGCTAGCTTCTCTCTTTTTCTTTCTCCCTCTTTTTCTCCCCCTTCACTCCCTTTCTCTCTCTCTCTCTCTCTTTCCTTCTCTCCCACCTTCCCTCTCTCTCTCCCTCTCTGATTCTTTCTCTCTTACATAATGGTGGGCCAAAAGTAGGTTTACAATTGTGAGTATATGAAACAGTTTACTCTTATATTATTATTTATTCATTATTGTATTACTTTCTGTAAGAACTGTAAACCAACTTTGTCCCACTCTGTTCTTTCTTTTTCTTTCTTTCTCCCTTTCTCCTTTTCTCTTTTTCTTTCCCTCATTCTCTCTTTCTCATTGTCATTATGAACTTGTGATTTTTAAACATATCTGGTGGGTTTTAATCTGTTGCAGTTATTACCCATATGGATGCTTACATGTTTCATCTTTAGACAGGAGCCTCTTCAAGTTGGCTCCTGAGCCCTGTTGACAAAACCCAGGTGGTTTTGGGTCACTCCCTTGCTATGTGATCCAAGTTGTGACAAGCTCACCACGCACTCTCCCCACCCCTAACTCAGAATAGGTGTTTCTCTAAGGAGCCTGGGCCCCATCTGTGAGACATTGGTGTATCAGCACCACAATGCAGGGGTCAACCACTATTTCTGTTGTGGTGGTTGTTTCTAGGCCTTTTCAGTAGACAGAGTTTGACATTTTTTAAATAAAATTAATTGGGATTTCATATTGTTAATTCCAATTTAAACTATGAGATTTTTTTACTCCTTTTCTCTACAGCAATAGTCTCAATTTCCAACACCTCCAGGGATGACAGAATTACAGTAGCCCTTAATCACTAGTTTGCTCTATTTCCCCAAATACAACAATCACATAATTGATGATACCAACAGTACCAACAGCAACATGATTACTGTAAATCGTTTAAGATTTCTTTTGCAGTTCTCTGTGTCCTAAGAGTATCTCACCCTATGAATGTACAGACAAGTCACTGACATTTAAAGTCATTCAAAATTGTTCATGTCTTGGGACTTTACAGTCGGCGGTGGAAGCGGATATTTAAGAAGTGATTTTGAGGCAGTGACTGTTACACAAGAAGTGTAGAGAGCAACGTGAGGCTCTCCAGGCTGATGAAGGCTCAGAGCTGACCTCCCTGAGGAAGGGACACTTCTGCTGGGTTGCAATCAGCTCAGTAGAACATGGGGGCGAGGTGGGGAGAGTTAGGAAATGGTGTTTCCTAAGCTGTGATTTATAAAGCACCCTGCAGATAAAATGCCAAGTGACAACTGTAGCTTTTTTGAATTCTCCTTTTAAATCACCTTCTCCAAAATCCAAAAGATCATTAACCAAATCAGGTCTGATCTCCCCTTTGAGAGTGGTGGTGTTCAAGTCAAAAGTCATACCCACGGTAACCATTGCACAAAGTCACAGACATGCTTTCTGTGAGCCCAAAAGCATGTCGCTTGGTGTAATCATCCATTTGATTGATCATACTTAAATTCCATTCTAAAAGTGAAAGCCTCAGAGTGTTAAGTACTTGTTCCAATTAGGAGTATTTAAAAAGGACTGCAGAGGGAGAAGAGCATCCCCAGGCAATCCCAGAGAGGACTTGACACTGCAGAAGACCCAAAATAATAACGAGAATGCCTCTGTTCTGTGGGTGGCACTGTATAAGATGTTTCACGTACATAAAACCTAACCCTCAAAACAACTCTGAGTTTGGGCGGTGTTATCCCACTTTAGATCTAAAGAATCTGAGAGCCAGAGGAGGTATGAGGCGAAGGTCAGAGTTACACAGCTACTAAGTGGGACAGCCAAGATTCAAGTTCAGGTCTGCCTGATGCCAAGACCAATACTCTACCCAATACCCTACTGAATTTCACTTGTTTGTTCTCTAGAGACATGGCTTATTTGAATATATATACGGTGGGTTATAAAATGAATTACGTTAGTCTAGAGTTACGGCCATAAGGAGTACTCATCATAAGAACTAGCATTTCGTTAACCCTCTCCAGTTTACACTGACACCCTTCTCCAACTCGATTGGGTCTCATTATTCCTGTTTCACAGAGGAGAGACCGAGACTCGGGGAGACTTTCAGCTGTGCAGCTACTGAGTGACAGAACTAGAGCTTAAACCCAAGGCTTCTGACCCCAAATCCCCCACAACCCCCCAAAAAATTATAGTGCCACTTGTCAACAAAATATCCCTCTTTGTTTATAAAACTGAGTATCCAAAATTGATAAAAATAAAACGTCACTGAAAATGTTTTTACTTTAAAAAAATCTCTAAAAACTGCAAACTCAATACCTCCACATTATAGCAACAAAGATGCACAAAAAGAAAACATACAACTCTGTCTTTAAACTGTTTTCTTAATTCTTCAGAAAATCTAAAACTGTCCTAAAAATAATGTCTACATTAAAAGAGAAAAGGACATGATCCTTCATTGCTTAAATTATTCACTTTTTTTAATAAATAATTATGCCAAAAAGATACAAAATTGACTTGCTTTTGATAAGTCCGTACTAACTGCTCTCCCACGCAGGGTAGCCCATTTTGGGTTTGGGAGCCAGATGGTCCAGGGCCCAGACCTTGGCTTTGCCCCTTCCTAGCTTCAGTTTCCTCCCTGGTGAATGCCTTGGGTAAGGGCTGTGAGGGCAAAATGAGAATTCAGGCCAGCGCTCCCCCCAGTGCCTCCGACATAGCAAATGCTCAATGAGTAGCAGCTGTTCTTCATCTGTGTGCTACAACGCCTCTCGCTGTGGGGAGGGTCTAAAGGTTGGGATTTGGCTTTGGGGAAGTATTTTTAAAAAACCACCTTAATCTCTAATCATTAGTTCATTTTTCTTAAATAATGAAAATCATGAATTCAATTCTATTTCATATGTTTGAAATATATAGGCTAAGGGCTAAAACAATCCAAAGGTAAGTACTATTTTTATCCTGTTGCTTAGTTAACATTTTAGAAAGAAAAAAAAGTGTTGGCTTTTTAAACATAGAGAACCTGGTTGCAATATTTTCATCAATCCATGAAGCAGAAAACACTATAATACAGTTTCACTAACTCAGGACGATGAAATCTCTGTTCCAAAGCATCAGCTTTACCCATCCAGCTGCTGCAATGAGGCTGAGGGTCTACGCGAGGGAGTCTCTCAGGACCACCCGGATTCTCACACATCTGGATCTTGCTCACTGGTGACTGAGCCTGGTATTTGCTGTTGCAGTAGATGGAGTGTCACCAGGGCAATCCACTGAGTAACCCACAGGTTTGTTCTATGACAGAAAACCAATGCAGAATTCTGCTCAAACTGCTATGCACCAACCAAGGCTGTTCGCTATTTGTGACTGATTGTAATTGCCCTGGAAACTGGCAACACCTCCTTTCTAAATCAGAGTAGCAGCTACTGCAAGTGGAGCCACATGAGCTGTTGTTGCCTTTTCCACATTTCAGGGGGCGCATCGGAGTTTGGCAGAAGGAAAATTGTTATATAAATTAATAATTATTTAAATTTAAAATATTGTAAACAGTGTCATGTTAAGCTTTTGTTTTTGTGGATTATTCAGAGTGTGGATCACATTGGCCTGGACTGACCCGTCCTTCCCAATCTGACTGCTGGCGTTCTAAATGGTGTGCTTCTTTCTGCATCTGCTCATCTGGAAGGTTAACAGTAGGTGTGAACGGTAAAAAAGTTTTTTAAAAAAGTAAGTATTTTTGCTTTTCTAGCAGCATGATTTGGGAGAGGTAACAGAAAGGAAATTGTCAGCCAAAACTCTTTGCATTTCAGTGATGTCTCTCTGCCCACATTTGAAAAGAAAAATCAGAGGAGGAAATCCTTGGCTAATCCTGCAACTAGCTCAGGAGCTTCAATGCTCACCACCGCACACCCACTTGCGTTCAGAGCTGCTTCCTCATGTCTAGGTTGGACGAACGGTAAGTAACTTGTAAGAGTTGGTTCCTTCAAGACCAGGAAGCACTGTTGTCAATGGCAGTAGGCTGTGTGTTTGGACATCAGGATCACTGTTGATATTTTTATTTGTTTGTTTTTACACTTCCTGTCCAAACGCTGACTTTCTAGAGCCAGGACTCAGAACCAGATGAAACAACACCAAAAACTCTAGCCCCTAAACAGGTCTCCCTTGGTAATGCCAAATGACCAAGAGGTCAGGCTCCCTGAGACCAGATGAAAACCTCACTGGTCCATCCATCCTTGCACAGGATGATAAGCTGCCAGGCAACATGCTTCCTGGGCCTTCGGTAGGCCTGCGTGTCACACTGGCTGCCGACTAAAGCAGCAACCACCTCTCTTAAAATACATGTGGCACAATAAAAATAGAGGGTCACTGTAAAGTTTAGTTTATTGACAAGAACAAATAACTTTAACATTTGGCTCAGGCGCTGAACCCTGGGCAGACATTGTATCTGATACATCAGTGAGCAACTAGGCGTGACTGCACTCCACTTGTGTGTGCCTCGAACTACAGTGATTCATGCTAGGAACATGGCAGGTGTCCATTTTATAGAGTCATTCAGTTGGAAAAGGTAAATGTTCTGGGGTTTTGAGCCCATTGTAATTGCCTGTGCACAGCCGATCTCTCCTCGGCCTTCCACCCTTGTCTTGACTCCATAACCCCACCGCCTCCCAGAACCACACAATAAAATACCAGGGCCAAAATGAAGCACCATTGGTTGAAAAGCTTACACACTGGCAAAGCCCCATGCCTCACCGGAAATCTGTGTCTTGCATCAATGCTGAACTCAGCAGCAGGAGGAGAAGGAGTTCCCGGAGCATTTCCTGTTGTAAATACAGGCGCTGCGCCCTGACACAGCGTGCTTAGTGTGTTAAAATGCTCCTCAGTTATTAAAGATGATTCTCTTATTAAAGGAAGAGAAGTAAATGGGCAGACGGCAGTCTTCTCTCATGATACATTGTGTGGGGTTGGAAGCAAGAGCCTGCACACAGCTGCTTGCTTCAACTGTATTTGTTAAACCCATAACTCTCTGGTGCTTTTTCCCTTCCTAAGCCATTCTTTTACTACTTGAAGGTTTTGAGTTGATAATATTCCCTCATAACTGCAGGTAAAATGTTATGCTAATTTCAACACATGGCCACAATATTATCTCCCAAAGGACTTCTAGACTGAAGAAGCATGATTATCATAATTATCACCAGCTTTTATTCAGGCAGAGATCCAAGAATGTAGCCACCCCCTTACACACACACACACACACACTCACCCCCCCAACACACTCACTCTCACCACCCTTTGCGTATTTCACTGTGTTGCCTAATTATTCTACAACAAAAGGCTTCTGCAAACGCATAAACGCGAGGCCAGATGCACTCCGCTATTCCAGGGAATACAACAACTCTCCTGTGACAATAAAGAGAAACTTCAGTTTAAACAAAAAAGTTCCACCATATTTGCTCAGACTAACTATGATGAAAGGCAATGAAGACACGAGCTTCTCATGTAGGTATCAATATAAATATTACTGGAAGGTCAATTAATATGTAAATTAACTCCTCCATTTAATTAGCTATTTAACTATTTTCTGAAGCATGGACATATTAAATCATGCTTAAAGACCCCTCTAACTAGCCTCATGACGATAGCACTAGGGAGTCGCAGGCTCATAAAGCACCGACTTGACCTATAAAGAGCCCCGAGTCTGCTAATTCCATCTCGGGCTAATTTTATTACTTGCATAAAATAACCGTAGTGCAGCTTTGTGGCTGTAAAGAGGATGTGGGTAATAAAACTGGCTCAGAAAAGCATCCGAAATACCCTCTTTACCAGTGTCCTCATTTATTATTCTATTATTCTTTGCAGGGTACCAGGCCCATGCAAAAGATAAATGACCTTATTACATTAAATAATTTGTGAGGATATTAACCGTTAATCACACATAAACAGCATTTAAAAGGTATTGGTTTTCCGCACTCTCAACAGCTTGTAAAATTTATGTCCAATAACAAGATAATAGATAATCAGATGAATTATGCCGGTCATTCAGGGGACAAAGAAAGGTAAAGCTAAAATGAAAGGGTCAAGGCTCCAGAAATGCTCAGCTGGTAAAAAATATATATATGTACACATATATGTGTATGTGTCTCTCTATAGATCAGGAGAAACGACAATAGGAACGCAATCTACCAGCGTTATTTAGGGCCCGTGGAGAAACTAGTCCTTATCGTGGACAGCGAGTGACCCCTGCTCCGTGGCAGCGCTCACAGACCTCGGTGCAGCCACACAGACACCGAGGAAATAAACACCATGCAGAGAGGCTTTCTGTTATACCTGGACAGACAGACAGACACACACACTCTTTCCCACCACCATGCAATAAGGATGGAACTCATGGCCTGGTTTTAATATCCCAAATCAGAAACACGTATTAATTTTACATGGTGAATTAATTATAAATCACCCATGTCTATGCCGTAAGCCTAAAAAAGTTAAGTTGACAAGTGAAATGTGCAAAAGTGGAAGCCATCGTTCCTCCTGTCCAGTGTCTGGGATCAGAAGGAAGAACCAATCAACGGACAGGCTTTTCTTGTCCATTGCATTTTCTCTGTCACCTCCACCGAAGGTCTCTCTGGCTTGACCCACCCTCTCTCGTCTCTCTGTCCAGTGGGTTAGGCTAGGGTTTCTCACCCTGATCACTTTTCCCTCACATATGGCTTAAGATCATTTCTTCAGGGAAAAAGTAAAGAATGTTTTCAGCAATAGTGTCAGTGGATGCAATAACACTTCAAACATTGCCCATAATGACTGTTGGAGACATCATATTCATTCTTTGGCATTTTTATATTAGAAAAAAAAGGCTTCACTTGAAGAGTGTGTAGAAACAGCCCAGGGAGAAGGCAAATGAAGATGGAGCCAGATGAATTCGTTCGAGGCTGGGATTTTCCACACCTCTTGGCTTGCTCAGGTGCCTCACTCAGTCTTTATTTGCGCTTGTGGAGTGAATGATTTCCACAGGAGTCAATGGGAGAAATGTCTACGTCTGGGCAGCAGGATTAGTACCAGAAGCTCACGTAGACCAATATAAATGAGCCACCCTCAAGGTAATGGGCTCTGCCCGCCATGTCAGAATAGGAGGGTGGTCTTCCCTGAGTGCCAGCAATAATATTGCCTTGAAAATGAAGGTAGACACAACAGTCTGTCTCTAATTCTGCTCATCGAGTTCATGTGCACATTTGCTCTGGTGTGAAGGTGGTGGAAAAGAGAAAGAAAGGGGTAGATGAGAGGGAGATGCCAAGAGACCAGGGTCCGTTACTCTTTCTCGGCCTATATATTTAAATATTCAGATGTAAAGGATAAGGACAATTTACTGCCCCTACTCACGCCTAGTAGATGTCCTTTTTTTTTTTTGGTTCTAGTTTGTTTTTAACTTGTAGGCCAAATTTGAATGATCTTTTCCAAAAAAGTAGGACAAGAAAAGGACATGATTACACATTTTAATTCATTGTGTTGGTCAGGGACATTTTTCCTTTTGACTTTTAACTATGTGTCCTTTTTTCCTTGAATTTTGTATTACAGCCAGCATCTAAACAATAAGTGTTCAAGAACACATTAAACTGTGGGAAGACTGCATTAAAGAGAGGGAGCTGAGAGGTGGTGCCTGTGTCATCAGAAGATGAGTGTTTTACCAAAATCGACATCAGGAGCTCTACAACTCAGGTCAATGTCCAGGCTTGGCCGCTTCTTAGCTCTGTAACCTTGGGCGAGTCGCTCAACCTCTCTCGGTCTCAGTGTCTGCCCTGTGATAGGTGTGTGTGTCTCGAAAAGTCTCTATGAGGGTTAAATAAGAAAATGGTATTATTTGCCAGGAGTATCCAAAATGCTGGCTGTGTGTGGTGATGGGAAGCTATGTCACAGCACTTGGGTATTGTTATCAGATGTAAGAAATCATTATAATCATAAAAAAACAAAACATCATATTCCTGTTATGCCAAGCAGTACAATAATAGCTAAAATATTTAAATCTTATTATATCCCAGACAGCGTACTCAGTTCTTTACATCATTACTTAGTCCAATATACAACTTCTGATGTAGCGCTATTACTGTCCCCGTTGTACAGGTAAGAAGACAGAGGTTTATAAGAGGTAAAGTAATTTCCCCCCAAATTTGTAAGTGCCAGAATAAAGAAACAGAGGTTTATAAGAGGTAACTTTTTGAAGAATTTGTAAGTACCAGAAGCCACATTAAAATTTAGGCCTATTTTACTTTTAATATACCCAGACTGGGGCCAAATCCTTATCTCCCCACTTTCCCCCATATTTGCAAGACTTTAAAATGTAGAGTTTCAATATTTCAGATCATATTTTGTGTGATCTCTTTCTCTGTCCCTGCGTTTGTCCTTCGTTCCATTTTGAATGGTACCCAAAGCTCCACACTGATGTTACAGAAAGCATTGGCATCAAGTGTTTTTTTGCTTCAGGTGCTTCCCTTTGCCACATGACCAGCCTTGCAACATACCAGGGGGTCAGCAGCATTCCCCTTTACAGATGGGAAGGGAGGCACAGGCCAGGGGGTACTTGCCCAAGGTCCCACTGCTTGTTAGTGATGGAACCAGGAAGAAAGACCAGATCTTTCAACTCCCAAATCAGGTGTCCCTATGTCTCCATTCACAGGAGGGATGCAAGGATGCTGAGAACCCAAATATATTTAGCTAAAGCCTTCATATAAAAAAAAATAAATAGCCCTGGCTGGTGTGGCTCAGTGGATTGACCGTCAGCCTGCGAACCACAAGGTTGCCAGTTCTATTCCCAGTCAGGGCACATGCCTGGGTTGCAGGCCAGGTCCCCAGAAGGGAGCACACAAGAGGCAACTACACATTGATGTTTCTCTCCCTCTCTTTCTCCTTGCTTTCTCCTCTGTCCTAAAATAAATCAATAAAATCTTTAAAAAAATAAATAAATGAATAAATAAATAAAGGAAGGGGGATAATTCAGATTTACTGAGCATGAAACATATCTGGGGATTTTAGGAGGGTTTTGTAAGTTTTAACTTCTTTAGTAAAAGTATTTTAAACAAATAAAACAATCCATAAATGCTTACCCATACATGCCCAGCACATCTAGCACACAGTAGGTGATCAATATATTCAGTGAAGTAAAAGTTTCAGGCTCTCAGAAGAAATTCTTATACTTTACTTTTTCAGGAGAAAAAAGGGCACCCAGGATATTCTCCCATTCTATATGAAAATCTTAAAATGCAATGCAGGTAAAAGAAAACATCTGCTTTGTATTAACTAGACTGGTACTGATTCTCTAACCTTAAAGTAGCTTCAACAGGGAAAAATGGGTAACAGGGAAGTTTGGAATGGCAAATCTTGGCAAAGATGCTGCTCATGCTTCTATCTTCCACCCCTTCAACATGGCAGGCATCGCTAATAGATCATGGCACGATTTCCCGCTGATCCAGGACAGAGCCTCAAATCCTCAAACACCTTGCCCCAGGCACTACCACTAATCCATCAGAATTGACAGCATGCTGAAATCTATTTGTCATCCCTGATAGACTTAAAGGTTTTTTCTCTGTGGCCTAAGGGGACCAGAGGACTGGCTCCTGCTGTTTGTACACCTCTCTGACTTTGCCCAGAGGACAGGAGAGGTGCAATCTGTTAACGCTGTTTTTTGGGCCCAGGTTTAAACTTGACTGAAGAATTGTTGGTCTGAATTATAGAATCTCTGAAGGGGTTACTGTATGAGGCTGCAATACCTTTTAGATACCTTTATAAATAAACTAGATTCCTATTGGTCCAGAATTTTGGGGCACAGCCCTGCCTATGAGAAGGATCGAAAGAAAATAACCTGTAGATATCATCTCTGGTCCTATTATTTGATTTTCTCCCCAGAGTTAATAATGGCATCCCTGAAACAAATTTGTGTGTGTTCAAAGGTTCAAAGAAACCTCTAGTTTAAAAATATTGTGGCAGAAATTTAAAAAAAAAATTTGCCTACAATTAAGGGATATCATTTATGCATTTAAAAATACTTTCTAAAATATGCACCAATAGCATATTGGAAATATTTACAAAGAAGAATTTTAGTAACCAAAAACTGTATAACCCCTGATATGATCCCACATGCTTAGCTCTTAGAAAATACCATAATACATTTCAGGCCTAGAACTGACTGGCTGACTGATTAAAATTACATCAAAATCTTTTCTTTTCATTAATGCCCGCTCTAAAGGAAGACAGTTAAAAGGACAGTAAAATCATATGATGGTTAAACCATAACTCTATTCCATACTGTGTCAAGTTTAAATACAATCATTCACAATTCTGAAGGTCACCAAATTTTCCTGAGCAGGTGTATACCTAGAAAAAAGATGTTTTAATTAAACCAATTAGTCAATATAAAGCAGACCTCTAAACTAAAAGCTTGGCTTGGAATGGCAGCAAATTTACATAAGATGTCAAACTAATAAGAGGAAAAGCCTCCTACAGGTTCTCACCCCCAAAAGGGGGCCCTGTAGAGTTCAGCTGAGCCATGTGAATTAAGACAGGATGTCACTGTGTCTCCATTCACGGGGAGTGCCGCTGTGGTGAGCAGCACCCAAGTTAAAATCCAATGGGAAGTGTGCGCTCCTGTGGTAGAACCGAACCCTGTGTCAGAAAACCTTCACTGGGGTCAAAAAAAAGGAGTTAACAGTGAGCTGTTTGGTTTTTAAATATCATCATATCCAGTAAACTCCCTAGAATGTTAATAATCCCTGTGAACTAACTCCAAGAATGGAAAAAACTGTACTTAGGTATAAATTGTATCAGGCATAAAATCAAAGTTTGTGAAGCCAAGTACGGATCAGTCCTATTTCCCGATTTTGAATGTTGCTCCGTGCTGCTTACTCAGTGCCAGGCACCTTGTACGAAGTAACCTCCACAGTAATTCTGTGAGGTAAGTGCCCCATTTTACAGAGGAAGCTGCTGAGTACAACTTGACCAGAGTTAGTCAGTGGCAAAGTAGGGATTGAACCTCCAAGTCCATAGTCTTCATCATCATCCTCTGTTCCTCTTATTATGTTTACAGATTTTTATTTTGTTTTGTTTTGTCTTGGAAAGGAGAAGGGAGTCATGGTCTTTTCTTCTGCCTTTAAGCTGGGATGGAAAGAAATTTTCCATCCCAGTCTTCTAAAGTCAGACTGAACAATTGGTGATTCTGGTATTACAGATTTAAAGCCAAGAGGGAACTAAGTCATCCAGTTGCAATTTTGGAGACTGTATAAATAGAACCTAGTTTTTAAAGAAATCGATTACATATATTTTAATGTCTGAAGTGAGGCATGCTAGTAATGCAGGTGACAAGGAGCCTTACATAATTATTTTCAGGTTGGCTCAAAAAATGTACTGTCCTATTATAGAAAGAGACACACAAAAAACAAATGACGTTGAAAGCCTGGAAGGTCAAATGCAAGGATCTGATTTTCCCTTCTTATATAATTGCAGTTTCATTCTCCCTGGATGTCTTTACATTGCATTATTGCTCTCATGTCTGACTTGTACCTCCTGGAAGTTTTTCTTTTGCCAAAAAACCGATGCATTAACATTTGACTAAATATGGCACTGTGAAGTTTCCACAGTGAAAATTCACCCATACGTAGTCACAAGCACCAGGCGGGTATAGACCTCTACCATGAGAATTACCTGTTTTTGTGGTTGGTTTACATATTATTAAACCACCCATCTGATCTCTAACGGCAGCCCTGCTGACACTGTCTGACCCAGTTTGACAATGTGGATGGAAATTGTAGGGTTGGCTGTTCAATGGCTGTGACTTTTAACAGCACTGCTTTTGGGCCTCAAATCAATTCTCTCTGTTTACAGACCATTTCACAGCCCTTTACCTGCAACATCACTTGTGTCGGTCCCATAAATACTTCGGTGTGTATAATGCTTGAATTAGCATAATGGTTTAGGCTCTGAGCTCTTAGCCCAAAGAAGGACACGTCAACATGTTCTCTTCACTTAAGCAATTAAGAGCCATTATGCTGCTTCAGTGGAAATATCATCAAGGTTAAAGACAATCCCAAACAGCCCTCTCACCTTTTTATTTCAAGTCTAATAAATGAGGCATAGAAATTGAAATGTTAGTAAACAGTCCTACTTGCAAGTTCTTTTTGGATCATGCTTAATCAGACCCCATTTCACCAGGCCTTCGCAGGGAACTCAGAAATGTGTACATTAAATTGTTCATTTAGTGTAAGAAAATAGTTTGCTAATTTAATTTCAGAGTTATAGTGAGCACTAATTTGTTTTTGTCGGATTTTAAAAATTTTAGCACCAAGTTACATAAAAAATATTTCTGTGCTTTTATTGTAGTATTCGCTATGACTGGTTACCTTTTTACAGGTGACAATGTTGCTGTGACTTTTAAACAAAGGGATAGTTCCAAGGTCTTCCCATATTTTCTTTTTAGATTTATTTTTAAAATTAGCTTTATTGAAGCATAGCCAGCCTATAATAAAAATCAATTTTAAGTACACATTTTGATGAGCTTGGGCAAATGTATATGGTGGCATAATTGCCATTACAATCAAGATGCAGAATATTTCCATCACCTGGAAAAGTCCCCTCGCACCCCATCCCTGGGAACCAATCACCTGCTTGTGATCACTAGTTTTGCCTTTTCTAGAATTTTATAGAAATAGAATTAGACTATCTGGTCTTTTGTGTTTGACTTCACATATTTCTTTACGTCTTTTCCTCCACATATTAGCAGCGAGAAGGTAATGTGAGAAACATTACTTGCATGGAATTCTGGCTCTACCACTTCTAGATCAATGAATGACCTTGGGCAAGTTATTTAATTTCTCTGGTTTCCTCTTCTTCAGAATGGAGATAATACCCCTAGGGGGCCAATAGGAGTATAAATAATCTATGCATATACTCAGGTAGGGCATCTAGAAAGTGCTCAGTAAATATTGGTCCCTTATTGGTCACGCTTTCCAGCTGTTTAACAGTTGCTCACTACAGCTCTCGCTGCAATGACTGAATCCAGCGACTGCAAAGGAGCCCCGGGGAAATTTCTCATCTTTGAAAATATTCTATATCTTGAATGTAATGCTAAGTACACAATTGTATACATTTGTCAAAACTCTTCCAACTGTACACTTAAAATCAAATTTTATCACATGTAAATTTTTACTATAATAAAGCTGACTTTTTAAAGTCTAAAATAAGGAAGAAATATGGAAAGGCCTTGAAAATATATCTTGGCTAAAGTCACTTGTGATGAGAGATACCCTTGACTCAGTGCATCTTCAGACCCATAAGTCAAGTTTTCCCTGGGCTTTGCGGCCTCTCATCCCACCCCGGTAGCTTGGTTTGATAACAGTTGTTTTTTACCTTATGGCCTTTGGGTTTGTGATAAACAGTTCACTTTTGTCTCTATTCATGCAAAATTCTTTGATTTCCGTTCTCCTGTCGTTCCTGAGCCCTGGATGTAAGCAAAGGAGCCCTGACCTGAGTACCACGGCTCCAAGCGACTGGCTGTGTGACCTCGGGTAAGTTCCCCATCCTTGTGGTCTCAGCTTCCTTCTTCAGACAACACAACGATCTCCCCCAGCCCTAACCCTTCATGATTCTGAGATACTGCAAAGAGTCACGGCTGGAAATGCAGGCTTTTCTAAAAGCTTCACTTTCATACACAATAAGTGTATAAAGAACGGCTCAGAGAGATAGGTTTTCATGGTTCAATTACTAGATTAAACAACAGTTGTCATATTTAACATGCAAAGTTTTCTAAACCATTCCACAAAAAATACTTAACAGTAGACCACAACAAATATAAGCTTTGTTTCTCTGATGGCTCAAAAACCCTACGGGTTTCGTATCCATTGTTCAAAGCTAAAAAAGTAGCAATTTTTCATGCTTTCAGGTTGTGGTGATTTGGAAAAATGGGAGCGGTCAGTCTAGCCAACATGAAATACACATCTTTAGATCATCTATTGTGCCTCTTCCCGCAGCACCTGTGTACCATTGCTAATAAAGAAAGTAAATGACATCATAAAGGCTTTCCTTGCTATGATGAGTGTTCTTCTGGCAGAAAATTGTCGTCAAAACACCTTAACATTCCGGTATTCTAGTACCAATAGTGGCCTGCAACAAAAACTAGCAGCATGTGAATAGCCAGTTTCTAATTTTATTCTGCCTACTCGGACTATGCAAGAGGAAAAAAGGTGACAAATAGCCGGAGAGATTTTCTTGACATCATGCTTAACTGAAATTTCAAAATAAATCAGTTGGGCTCATTTTTAAAGACCTACAACTAAATTATCATTGGGTCGCTTTGTTCTGCTCCCAACTGGGTTTCTGAGGGACTCGTGGTGAGAGACAACGAGGTCTGAAAATGGGCCACAGTACGCAAACATTGCAGTTTGGTTTGATTTAGTCTAACTCTCGTGTAATAACTTTCTTTGAAGTGTGGGTTGAGGAGCAGGCTAGAAGCCCGAGGCCACAAGCTCATCTTGTGCTTGTTACAACTCAGATGCCCTACAGTCCCTGTGCTATATATCAGAGTCCCTGGCTGATCAAGAGCGGAGCCCTCGTTGCCTGCACAGCAGAGCGACTGAGAGACAAACAAAACGGTTGTGTTTGCTTGGGAAATCCATTCAATAGAAGGACACAGGTGGGTCTTCGAGGAGCCCGTGAACCAGAGGAAGCTGCCATTGCTCTCAAGGTAAGGAAAGAGGGTAACAAACCATCCACCTGGTGGAAAGATTGATGGTTCCCCTGACCCAGGGAGGGACAGGACACATTTTTGGATGTCTGGCTGGCAATCTTGTCTTCTCCATCTTTGGGACTACTTCCTGGCAGGTCCTCTGACCCAAGCAGATCTCAAGGTGAGTCCCCTGTCCTCTCTGGTCTGATCTTTTATCGTCAAAATAAGGGCACTTCTGATCTTGTGACAGTCTGGTAGCCCCCAAGGGGCCAACGTTCTTCCTTCCATCGGTCACATCTTTTCCAGATGCCTGAGTAAGACCCTTAAAGCCGAGTTGGAGTATGGAGCATTCTAGTAAATAAAAATACCTGCACAGTTTCTTAGAACATGTGAAATTATTCTTTTTTTTACCTTCAATGCAGTTTTTTAAATATATTTTATTGATTATGCTGTTACAGTTGTCCCATTTCCCCCCCTTTATTTCCCTCCATCCTGCACATCCTCTCCCACCCAGATTCCCCCTCTTTAGTTCATGTCCATGGTCATATATATGAGTTCTTTGGCTTCTACATTTCCTATACTATTCTTAACCTCCCCCTGTCTATCTTCTACCTACCATTTAGGCTTCTTATTCCCTGTACCTTTTCCCCCTCTCTCTCCACCCACTCCCCTGATGATAACCCTCTGTGTGATCTCCATTTCTGTGATTCTGTTTCTGTTCTAGTTGTTTGCTCAGTTTGTTTGTTTGTT
>VMDR010006242.1:0-46592 GCA_007922815.1 Macrotus californicus
CTTCCCTTCCCTTCCCTTCCCCTGTCTTCCCCTGTCTTCCCCTGTCTTCCCTTGTCTTCCCTTTTTTTTTGACAGCTTGGAGCTCAGTACAAAGCAATGATGGTTAACCATGTGGGTTTGCTGGCACTCAAAGGCCATCTGAAAGTGTCTCAAGTATGACTGAAGATGTTTAGAATGTGGTGTGAGGAAAATGTGTCCTAGTGCTTAAAAATAATTGTTTGCCTGCGCTCTTTACATCTGGAGAGAAGGTGGCATGGGAGCTCTGTGTGCGTTGGTAACACATCTCAGCAGACGGCCTCATAAATCACACTGTCCCCGCCTCTGGTGGCTGGGCCTCAAAAACAGAGCCCCAAACTACATGAAATTGCAACTCTCTTGTGCAGAAATTGCAAGCTCTTTGTGAAATGCATACTTTCTATTGTGTTCTCCCTTGCCTTTGAGTGTCTAAAGAGCAAAATTATTGGCATTCCTGTTCAGAGCCAGCTGGGACTTCAATCGCTGGGCTGGATGCTCCTTCCCATGGTTGTCTGTGGGAATTCGTGATGAAACTTGTAAAGTTCCCAGACTCTGGCACGGGGGAGGATGAGTTTTCTGGGGCTGTCACAACGGGTTACCACGAATTTGGTGGTGTAAGACAACAGAAGTTCACTTGCTGTCCATTCTGGAGGCCAGAAACCCAAAAGCAAGGGCTCAGAGTGGTTAGCTCCTTCTGGAGGCTGAGGGTGTGTCCCTGCCTCTCTCCTGGTTGCTGGGGGGGTCCTTGGCTTGTGGTAGCTTAACTCCACTCTCTGTCTCTATCTTCACGTGCTTCTCAAGGCCTTTCCCCTGTGTCTCTGTCCAATCTTCTTCTCCTTTGTCTGTAGGGATACAAGCCATTGGATTTGGGGCTTACCCTCAGTCCAGGAGGATCTTATCTGGAGCCTCAGCCTGACTACGGTAGCTACGTCTATCTCCTAATAAGGTCCTATTCACAGGTACCAGGGGTTAGGACTTGGATGTGTCCTTTGGGGGGGAGGGGCACGGTTTCACCACATCCCCCACAAAGAGGCAGTGATGTCCGGAGAATGGAACATGGATTTGGACTCAGAGCACTGGCTTGGGATCCCAGCTTGGCCACTCTGAGACTGCACATTATTTAACCATCTGAGCTGCAGGCTTTCATCTGTGATGTGAAGATAATGACAGATTTTCCTATGATGAAGGGAGATGAGGTCAAGCATGGTTGCTGTTCTGATTGTTTTGAAGGCTGAAGAGTGGGGCAGTGGGTTGGGTCCTTTGCCCCGTCCCCAGGTGGAGCCATGGTATTTTGACTTGATATGGTCACTCTTTGGACATTTCTGGCAGGCTACGTGGCACACTCCCTACTGGTGCTTAGGAGTGGAGCTGGCCTCCACCCTGCCCTGTACAGCGCCAAGGGGCCTGGCCCCTGTGTCAATCTAGCCCCCAGGCTGAGATGGTTGTGAGAAAAATGAACCTGTGCTCCAAACACAGGCGGGACGCACAGGTCGGTGTCCACTTTCTATAATATTGCGATAGATAAAATACTAAAGGGCCCAGGCAGCAGCTGAGTCTACTTAGCTCAGGGTGAGTGGAAGGGAGGGGGGCCTTTGTGGCTAATTTCCTGATAGAATTAACAATAGGATTTTCCCACCATTACCAGTTGTGTGACCTTGGACCAGTGACTCAACTGCTCTATGCCTCAGTTTCCCCACCTGTGATAGAAGAATAATTAGAGAAACGTCCCCATCAGGTGTGTGGTTATTGGTGTTGGGATAAGGATTATCCCCCATGGTGTCAGGACCCCAGCGCTACCTCTTTGGAGGGAGTTTTGCTCACTTTGCTTTTAAAAAGTCAAAGGCTGTCTTGGGTTTGCGTTTTCTCAGATGCCTTTCCCGGTATCACTTATTTTGGGGGCTGAGGCTCTTCGCAATCGATAATTAGGCTTTCTAGATCAGTTTTCAGGTAGAATTGACAGGCTGTGGTAAATATGATTTACGGAATCGGGGCTGAGGGGACCAGGGAAGGAGACGTTATAACCAGCAGAGGTGCTCTCTTCTCTCTAGGCTGCCACAACAGCGGCATTTAACCTTCACAGCTTGGCTTTGGTTTGAGCTCTGAGACACTTGAAGACTTTAGCATTCCTTTCAAAGACCTAAGAGCACAGAAAACAAGGCACTTACTTACCAACATCAGGAGCAAACATTATCAAATGAGCTTCAGACCCCGCTAAAAAGAAAGGACACATCAGATACCCATGAAGGACAGTCCTCTCTCCACCCACTCTTTGTTGGCACGTTAGGGAAACCGTCACTTGTCTTTTGATATTAACATCATCGGGACTATTGTCCAGCGCCCACAGACCACAGTTCTACCCCTTGGACTTGACAGGTGCTGTTCTTGTGTCTGTGTTTGTATGTTTGATCCCTGTGTGTATCCATAAGCAATAAGTGTGCATGTGCTTTTCAGTTGTATTGGGACGATGCTGATACACACAAACCTGGTTCGTTTTAATTGTTAAGTGGAATTCCATTACAGGACAAAAACATAGTTCATTTAACCCAAACACCTCCTGAGGGACAGCTTGGTGGTTTGCCCTCGTGAGAGCTGTGACGAACACCCCTGTGCGCTGCACATGGCAGTGCGGGGGTGTGAGACTGTCCGCAGCGGAGGCTTTCCCGGCGTGTGGAATATATTAGGAGGCGCATCCCCCATATACTAGGTATGGATACTTTGTTCTCCAAACTGGTTTTGCCATAGTTTGCTCCTTTAACCTGAGAGTGTGGTGGCATTCCAAAAACTGCCTCATTTTCTGAAATGGATAAAACGAATGGAAGAAATATCTGTTCAGCAAAATCGGGACAGAAACATTACATATCTTGCCCTTGGACTTTCAAATAGCATCCTAAGTCATTGTCAAGCGTAATGAGTGCATGCCCCTGTTCTTGCACCAGAGCTTCCATTGTGCTGGGCCCATTGTCCAAGCCTCCAACTGGTATGACTTTTGAGTATGTTTTCCATTTAGTGCTCAGCTGCTAAATATGCCTTAGTAAATTCTTCCAGCGTTTGACTTCAAAGAGAGAAGTGCTTCATATTAATAAAACAAATCTGGACTATACAAAGAGCTTAACCCTTTCACAGCAAAACTGGAGGAAAGGGCACGGTAAGGGGAACACAACTAGCTGGGAAGCATTGCAAAGGTAGCTGGATACTGTTTCCACTTTTAAAGAGCTTGTAATGTAGTTGTGGGCGGGGACAGACTGGTCAACATAAAATGATTAAGCAGCAGCCTCATAGTAATGTATTAACAAGTACGTGGAGGACATGTTTCTGTACTTTAGGGCAGGAAATAAGGAATAAGAGAGGTAGAGCAGAGGAGTGTTAACTTAGAAGGGTCTGGTAGGAAATGAACAGCCATAGAAGGAAACTCACAGAGCATAATAGGAAATGCCATTTATTACCTTCGCCTCAGGTGATTAATAGGTCCTGGTGATGTTGTGCAATTCTAAATCTGCACATCCTGGAAGAAAGGGACAGGGTGTTGCTGGTGTTGACTACTTTTCGGAGTGACTCTTGCCTTCTTTTATTGCATGGAGCCCATGGGCCTAGCGAGGGCCAGGGTTTCCTGCTCTCCTCTCACCCTCGGGGTGAGCTTCCTGCCTGGGATTGACTGCTGGGGCCTGTCCCCTGAACTGCGCTGTAAATCTGAAAGGGTGTCCTGCCATGCACATTTCCAGCAGTTCTGACATCCTGCGTGGAGCTCAAATGTCACTTAGATTGAGAAGCAAAGCCACATTTGCCAGGGGAACATGCCAACAGGGCCGAGAAAGGAGGAGATGCCAAGCTGGCGGCTGCTCCAGGAAGTTTGGTCTTTGGTGGTGGCTGTGCTTGGGGACGTTTGGGAGAGGGAATGTGGCACCAAGATGTTCATCGACTTTCTTCCAGAAGGTGAACAAATGTTCTCCCTGACAAGTGAGCGTTTCAGGGCAATCAGCAATGAGTTTCATATCCTATTTTGCTTTCTAGAATTTTTGCCGCATCACTTCTCTGGTTAAATCTTTCCATTTGTTTTCCCCCACAGCTCTCACGGTGGGGTTACTGAATGTTGCCACTGCTGACATTTGGGGCCCGAAGATGTTTTATCGCCGGGCCCATTCTGTTCCTTGTGGGATGTTTAGCAGTATTTCTGGTCTCTACCTGCTGGAGGCCAGCACCACCAACCTCTCTTCCTCCGCCCCACAGTCATGGAAACCAAAAATGTCTCCAGATATTGCCAAATGTACCCCTGAGGGACAAAAGTGACTCCTGTTGAGACTTAGAATAATACCTAAACCCCTTTCTGTGGGCAACAAAACCCTTAGTTTTCTTTCTAACATCTCCAGCTGCTGCCCTGGCTCCTTGTGTCCCTTTGTTCTGTGAGCCTCGCTCAGTCCCTCCCCAGGGTCTCTGCTGGGGGCCAACAGCTCAGCTGGGACGGCATTTGCTGGGCTCTTTGCACGGCTGGCCGGTTCCTCCTCCTGTAGGTTTAGGTCAGAGGCCTTCCCTGGCCTCCCTGTCTGAAGCCGCCCACCTTGCCGCCCTATTCACTCTTGCTCTGTTGCACCCCTCGGTTTATTTTCTTCATGCTGCTTATTCCTACCAGCGTGGTCGAGTGTATTCCTTTGTTTTCTTGTTTATCATCTGCCCCCTACTAGACTGTGAGCTTTTGAGAATGGAAACTATTTTATCTTATTACTATATCCTGGAGTCTAACACCTAGTTGGCACTCAATAAATTTTAGTTCAATGGGATTATGAGACAAGGTCGGCTGAAGAAGTAGACCAGCTGACCGCTTCCATGCCAGACCGAGGCTTCCCTGAGGATGGTGCCGTAAATAGCCTGAACTGAGTGCACCGGCCTGAACGATCTGGGGGAAGCGACTTTTTTGTACAAACCCCTAGGTCCCAGCAGAACTCTTTCTTCCCTTGGCAGTCTTGCAGCCGTTTTTGTGGTCCTGCCAGCAGCTCCCCAACAGATCATTGTCCTACCGAAGGTCAGAGGTCCCTCACCAGGCCTCACTCATCAACTCCCCTGCTGAAAGATGGGCGCGGGAGGCAGGTTCCAATTCCTTCCTAAGCTCACCTCTCTCACTGGTCCTTTTCTGCAGAGAATTTGCTAAATGAGCTTGAAGCTTGCGGTGCAAAAACCCATGGGTTCATTGTATTCTGCTTTGAACTCTTAGCAGCTCCAACCCCGTCAGCGTTTGGAGGCCGCGGAGCGGGCGGGCGTTCGGTGTCGGGCAGAGGGTGTGCATTGGTTTCAGGTCGAGGTGCAGAAGTAGGGCAGGCAGAGAGTCGCATTAATGAAAGCAGTGAAAATGAAACTTCAGCACAGGGCGGTGAAAGAGCTCTATTTTATTTTGTTTTCACACATTAGGTTCTGCTTATAGCAGACAAGTCCCAGTGAAAATGTTCTGAAAAGAGGCTTTGTGTAGGAGCTGGACGTCGCTCCATCAGATTTGTCATTTCAGGAATGTCGCCAGATGTATTGACTTACTAGCAATTGCTTTGGTGCCATCTGGCCTCACGGAGGCCGTGTTCGGGATGGAAAAAGCTGAACCAAAGAAATGAAATTTGTTCATCATGCCATTACCCTTGCTGCTTATTTAAAGAAGGGAAAAAATGTAACTTCTTGGCAGGGGGGATGCCATTTGAAAATAAAATACAAGGTTTTCAGGAGTAAGAGTTCCAGAACTCCAAAGTCAGCCGTGATGTTTACATAGAGACTTGAAAACTGGCCCCCTTTGCTGTCATATTGTATATACGTGTTTTGTTCAATGTAAAACTTCTCTGAGACCCTACTGTTCTGTGTGTAAAAAAGTTAACTCCTTAGGTCCTGACCATTTGTGTGACCCTCCTCTTAATGCCTCCTGGAATGGCACCAAAGAACGAACCCCGTGGCTGTCACCCCAGCACAGGGATTGATCGCGGCTTATCATGAATAACTCAGCTGTCACCTGGTGCAGACTGCTTTTGCACATGATGGGGACTCTCCAGGAACACCAGATGCCGATTGCTCTCCTTCCCCTGGTCTGCGGCCCCCTTCCCCACCAGTTACGGTTCCTTGTCTGCGCATTACTTCACTCAGTGTGCTCCATCTGGGGGTGACTGGGCTGCATCAATATCACAGACGTTTGAATTAATCTATGTTTCCCTGGGGTAAGTGGAAAAAGCACTGTCGTCTACTCACAGCCATCTACGTAATCTGCAATGTCCAGTGCAAAATGGCAAGGCGGGGCTCTTTGTTGGCAATGTGTTAAGAATTTCAAGATGCCAGCAGCAGCAGAGCATTAGATGGAGGTGGGGCCCTGTGTGGCGGCACAGATCACTCAGGCATGAAGCCTGCCCTGGAGCAGGTTTCATCACCCACCCCCACCATGTGGGAGATGTTTCCGAGGCCCACCCTGCCCCCATCTGCCCCGACCATTCTACTGGAGGTGCGGCTCAGCTCAGCCCAGTGGTTTTCCCTCCTCTGGTTCCAGCTGCCTCCAGTCCTCTCTTCTCCTTTTGTATCGTACATTTAGTTTTTAGTTTTTATTCCATTAGTATAAGAAATATTTACGAAGCACCTACTGTGTGCCAGGCACTGGGGATACAGAGTAACATTTTTCACGAACTCACTTCCTCGCTCATTCCTTTTTCCCCTTTCATTTTCCTCCTGCCGGCTCACTGTTCTTCCTGTGCCGTCTCAGAAAGCGCTACCTGCCCAAGGAGGGGGACAGCCTGGAGGCAGAGTCTGAATTGCAGCCACAAATACAGAGCTGAGAAAGTAAAGGCAGCCACCAGCCTGCTGGTGTGATTTGGGTCTTGGCTGCTCACTAAGTAGGAAAATAACCCAGTGAAGGGAACGCAGTTTATTTTGGAATTGCTAGTTTAATTCTTTTTTTAATTGGATTTATTGGGGTGACATTGGTTAATAAAATTATATAGGTTTCAGGTGTATGGTTCTACAATACATCATCTGTATATTGTATTGTGTGTTCCCCACCCCAAGTCAAATCTCCATCACCATGTACCCCCTTGCCCCATACCCTCTGCGAGTTTGAATCTTAAGAACAATAATGCTTGTCCCTACTTCATAGGTGAGGAAACTAAGTCTCAGGAAGGGAATTTGCTTTAGGTCATGGAATTTCTAAAAAGGCAGAGCTGAGGTTTGAATCCAGGCTAGAGGACTGCAGAACCAACTGCTCCGGCACCTGATCGAAATCCTATGATGTGAGTATGTCAAATGGCTGGCAGGCAGGAGGCTGTCCCAGGTACGCGGACTCAGTGACAGAAGCAGTGGGCAGTCAGGTCGCAGGAGGGTCCCGGCTGCTCAGCTGACCTCACATCTTCTCGTGTTTGTTATCTCCTGTACTTCCACCAACCCCTGGGAGGCAGGGAGGGTGGAGGTTTACTGGCTCGAAGTGCACAGTGTGAGCACACGTCCCAGGTGGCTTGGACGCGTTCCAGTGTCCGATATTCTGCGTTGCCTCCCCAGACTCACACGTATTTGTCAACGTGTGTCTGCTGTTGGCTCAGGAAATGTGGTCCTCACAGGTACATAGGAAAATTCTATACCTTATGTCATATAAAATAAGATCCTGGATCCATGCCATTTTTATCTGTGAGAAAGCAACACCAGGTATAGAAAACAGCCTGAGTCTGAGAGATTGGAGGCCTGGATTCTGTTTCCAGCTTTGCCGGCTCCTGAGGGTGTGACTTTGGGCAAAACATTTTGTGTGTGTGCCTCAGTATCCCCCTCCCCCAATACAGTGGGCTCTGTGATCTCCCCTTCTAGCTCTGACCTTCTAAGGAATACATTGATGGGCTAAAGAAGGACTTAATCAGTTAGAACACAAGAGAAGATAAGATACTTTATCAAGTCTTTTGGTATTCTGGTTTCCATCAGGGAGCAAAGGTGAGCGTTTGTGGTAGATAAGTGAGTGGCTTTCCTTCTTGTTAGTTCATGTCCCTCCTGTATGATTGGAACCACAGACGTCTTCACAGATGAAGCTGGTCTGACTTCATCATAGAAGACAGAGACCGAAAACCATCGTCCTGGCTGAGGGATCAAACTTCCTTATTTACTATGGCACCCAAGGACAAAACCAGGGTAAGTGAGTGGAAGTTACAGGGAGACCAATTTCAACTGAGGAAACGATGAAGTGCCTCCCAGGCAGCAGCCCCTGGCCGGGGAAGTCACCTGAGGTGTTCTCGTAGAAGCCAGGGGTCCATTTAGTGTCGCCTGCGCATGTATGGGTGTGAATGTGAGTGAGTGCTCTAAGCATCCACTAAAGAGCTGTTTCCAAGGACTCCAGAAACTTTGGGATATTCTTTTGGTGCTCTGAGAAAGCCCTATGGACAGGAAAGTATCTCCTGATCCATCCTGAGAGCTCTGACAATCTTCACATGTACAAAGGCTGTCAAATATTACGACCTCCAATTAGCAAGAACACTTACTAACCTCTACTACGTAAATATACTGTCAATAAAGACAAACGCAGAACTAGGCAGATGCCTGAAGGCTCCATCCAGATGGACTAAAACACCCCATTCTATCCACTTGTCCTCGGTCTGTGAGCCTTTCTCTCCCCGTCAGCCACAGCCCGTCTTGTGCTGTCACCTCCATGGCGAGGACAGTTTGGGGAGGGAGAGCAGACCCCAGTTTCCTGCCCTGATGTCACAGGAGCTCCGTGGTTTTGTCTCGGGGATCTCTGTACCTGCGTGGGACCGTGCAGGGATTTAGGATGCTCCTGGCGGGGATGCAGGGCCGGATGTCCCCGTTTCCCCTGCGCGATTCCTCAAAATGACAGCAGGACATCACACCTTGGGTCACAGGAAAAGCACAATGGCCTGAGAAACCTGGGCTTCACATTTCGGGTCTAATAAAAGCCGCCACCCTCCCTATTCACCTGATCTCGCCCCCAGCACTTTTTTTAATTCTCTGACTGAAAAAAGTTTTTGAAGGAAAACCTTTTGCTGATGTGGAAGAGGTGAAACAAAAAAATGGCAGAAGCACTGAAAGGCATGAAAATTGATAAGTTCAAAAACTGGTTTGAGCGGTGGGAAAAATATCTGGATAGGTGCATTGCATCAAATGGAGAATAGTTTGAAGGGGACTGAAGTTTAAACAGGTCAGAACAAATACACAACTTTTTATAAATAAATTCCTGTTTTGGGGGGACCCCCCTCCAAATGTTGGACATTGCTAAGTGCTCAGCAACACAGGTTTTTATTATTAGCCTGATGCTGTTCGGCATCCTCAACATCCTTTCCCACCCCCCTTTACAATGCAGGCAATGTCTAGGCAAGCAGTTGTGTTCGTTGGGTCCCACTGAGTGAAAGCTGTGGTGGCCTTTTAGGACCTTCTTCAAGTCCTCCTGATGCCACCAGAGGGGATGGGAGGAGAGAATTCAGGGCCGGGCCCAAGAAGGCCTCTGGAGATGGGGCTTGCAACTTCAGACAAGTTTCCAGTATGTAAAACCAGGTTTCCAAGAAGCACCTAAACCGTGAGGACATCACATGACCTTTATCTAAATCTCCTGGGTTTGCAAATGGAGCTTCGATTTCACAAGAAGGCTTTCTGGAACTTCCTGCTCTGGTCCGGGTGGCACCGTGAGAACAGGCCTCCCTGTGTGTTTTGGCAGGGCTGGGCCGGAACAGGGAAGCACAGTGATGTGCAGAACTCAAGAATAATAGAAAAAGGGGGAAGTGACACTTTCTGAATCTCAAAATTCTTTGTTTGGGTTCATTTCAAATCTCGGGTACAGTGTGGTAGGGTTGGTTCTCCTGTCCATAGGGGGGACTGGGCTCCTTGTACCGGGGGCGGATGCCGCTGTCTGCTTCCCGTGTTCAGCATCTATGTCTACATGATGGCTACTTGAAATACTCTCTCTTTTCCCATGTAAAACCCTGAGTACCAGTTATGTTCCTCATCTCCCAGTCCTCGTAGGACTTCCCATAAGTGTTTGCAAGGAGACCTACGTGGGTGGCAGTCCTAATGTTGGCCTTGGGGAGTGACTGACTTTGCATTTTATTCTTTCCCTTCTTAGAGCGCTCAGGGAGCAAGGGAGGGGTAGAGCATAAACCAGGGACGGGCACTGACCTTTCAGATAAGTAGATGTGTGGCTCAGTGAGCTATTAATTTTGTATAATGAAATCTGCTAAGTGGAACTAACTATTTCCTTCGGAGGGGAGTGAAGAATGACTTTGTCCTTTGATATCTACCTGAAATGTGCCAGCATTGTTCCTGGTGCAATGGCTTTTCCCTGACACTTAAAATAACTCCACCTTTCAACTGTCCTCCTCAATTTTATTTGAAAGAAACATCTATTAGAAATCTGGAGACATCCTGTTTTATCATGTGGGCCTTACCTAAGTTTGGCTGATATGAGATTATAAAATGTTTTTTTGTAGTCTGAGGAAATGCTTTCGCTGACAAATATTCAGTTCAAATATTTAATGAAACAATGATAAAGTGAAATCTGAATTAGGTTTTCTCTCCTGGTGCAGAGGATGTGAACCAGCTCTTTCTGATAAAGTTTAAATGAGTCACTCTTTCAGGTATTGATTTGTCATTTGTCAGTGAGCCTCTGGGTTTTGCAAGCATCGGAGCACTGGGCACTTCTGTCGGTGATGAGAACATGCCTTTTCAAAACATGCATTCAACATGGGTGTTTTGAGCACCTACTGTGTGCTATGAGGAGTGTTTACACTGTTTCCTCTATCTAGAATGTTCTCCCTTAACTACTTAGAATTCTTAAATCCTAAATGAATTTCTTCCTATCTCTTAAGGCCCCCTTTTTAATCTCACTTTTTCAGGAGGTCACACCCTCCTTTCCTGCTTGAGCGTTTCTTTGAGACGGTTTGTCCCTCAGGTTCTAGCATAGACAGGCTTCCTGGTTTCTCTGGTATTCCATAGACCTCGGGACTTTTTTAGGGCAGGAAACATATCTTTTTCTTCTTCTGTCTTTACTGTAGACTTCTTAGGTGCCTAGAAAATGTTTACTGAATGAATATCTGACAATCTTCCAAACAGGTGTTGAGTTGTGGCCTCTTAAGAGGAAGGATGATCTTAATGACTGAAAGACAAGGGCTCACACTGGCCCAGGTGCTTCAGGGGCCTCAGGAGTGGCCTTGGCCCACAGCCTTGGTGGGTCTGGAGGGGCATCGAATCAGCCACCATGCGACTTCACACACACTTGTCCCACAGCTGCGGCGCACAGGGTTTGCCCACCATGACCTTCGGTGCTGTTCGGCTGGGCTGTGTGCTGAAAGGATTAATGGTCATTTCTTATACTGGGTGGGCTGTAACACAGAGCACCACGATCCATGAAGCCCCAGCCGTGGGGTGCAGGAGGGACCTGGAAGCAAGTCCTGCCTGCGCTCAGTCCGTTCCCTTTCCAGGGAACAAGGCACACGTGAAGTTCGGACACCTTTCCAGCGGAATCATCCTGGATTTTCAGCGGCAGGAGCCCAAGCCACAACGCTGAACCACGGTGCGAAACAGGCAAATGAACAAAACTAGTGGTGACAATTCCTAGGTTTTTTATCCTTTTAAAATTTTAACTGAAAAGTTTAATTTTTTTCCTGTTTACGTTACACTCAAGAAAGAATGCAAAAGAAGGAACATAGGATTTCCTCAAGGTGCTGTGCTGTCCTCATGAGATCAAATCCCCCCACCGCTGAGAGCAAGGTCCCCCAGCCCCCAGCTCCTCAGACCTGTTTTTCAAAGCCTGCCAGAAAATTCCTCAGACATCCTTCTTAAAGGCCACCTGACCCCGAGACCATCCTGGTCCCCAGAATGACAAGCTGATTCACCAGAAGCCCTCTCTGGTCAGTTGTGGCCATGATGGTGGGTTTTTAGAAATGAGACAAACACTCCTTCCATTCCCTCCAGAGGCCACATTGGCTCATAGGCTCCATGATGGCAGCCACATCCATCAGTGGAGTGTGTGTGGGAACTCCAAAGGTGACCAAGGGGATTCCGCTCAGAACTTCCCTGGCTGGCCAGTGTAGAGCCCATGCACCGCTCCTGGCGGCTGGGGCCCGTCCTGTGTCCTGTGTCCCGTGTCCCATACCCTTCCAGGCTGGACAGACAGACAGATTTTAATAACTGTAGACTTTGTTATATATGTGTGTACCTGGTGTGTAGAAAGCACACATATGTGGCTTTTTGTAAGATATAATTGAAAGAAAGAATTCTTTGCCTTTAGCAAAGAAAAATCCAAAACTACCGTTAATGGGAAAGGGTCTTTCCTTTCCTCATATATTCAGCCAACATGATAGCACTACCAAGGTGCAGGGCTCTGCTCCATGGGCCGCACAGACACCAGCTCATTGAGCCTTTACAAACGTTAGAAGTGGTAGGGACTCCTGCGGCCCCCGCTGTGCGACCGAGGAATCAGAGGCACGGAGGAGGTGCGGGCTGGTTGGGGGCAGACCTGGCTCTCCACCCACACCGTCGGACTGAATCTAGATTCCCATCCCCCGGACTTGGAAACTCCCGCCCACTCCTGCCCCCAGGACAGACCCTCCTGGGTACTCTCCAGGGACAAATGGCTTCGTTCCCTCCTGTCTGCAAGCGGTGGCATTTTCACCGAAGGCTTTCACTGAAGGTCCCTTTCAGTACGGACGTCTGAGACTCTTAAGTCAGAGGACGGGTCCGTTTGACTTCCAGTGCATTTGACACTGTGGCAGCCAGTGAGAAGGTCCCCAGGGGGGAGATTCAGACCCTGCAGCAGATGTGGGTGTCAGGCCTCAGGCTGGATTCTAGACGCCCCGACAAAGGCCAAGCTGCAATTAGATGGTAATGAATGTGGGCCATGGTGGACCGTTAGCAACCTGAACCAGATGTGGCACAGCTCATAGAAACAGAAGGCCTGCGTTCTATTGTCCATCAGCTGGGACGGGAGAAAGCAACAGCTACACTTTATCTTAACTCCGACTTGAAACAGTTACGATTCCATCCCCGGAGCTGACACTCACGTGGAGCACCCTTTAGCCATAAGAAATGATTTACTAACTGCTAAGTAGTCTGTTGTGGCTGTAAATTGCCTGAGATTTTATTAAAAGTTGTAACAGATTTTATGAACTTAATGAAATAGAGAATAAGTAGAGAATCAATAAATGTCTCAGCCATTTTTCCGGTGTAAGAGGTCACTTATATTGTTGCAGTCAACTGCCTTACTAGAGGGGGAAAAGATGATCCTTTTACGAGAGGAAAAAAGCTTTTGAGCGACTATATTTTTAACGGCTGTAGTGAAAAGAGATGCCTTAAACTGACTTTTATGAATTAATTCAAGTTTGGGGGATGTTGCTACAGTACCAAGGTGCTCACACGGAGTGTGGCTTTAACGTGGACAAGAACAGTGCCATCTGTGCGACCCCCAGGAGTTCGAAGTTGTGCTCCAGCGTGATCTAGGGAAGAGGGTTGCAGGGCTGGCTAGCAGGAAATTTGAGGAAAAGAGAAAGCTGATGTTTGTGTCTTTAGGTGAAAATCTTCTTCCCGGCTCTGGGGCAGGGCTAGGCCTGTCCTCAAGGAGGGAAGCCAACGGGGAAGATGTCCTGCTGGGCTGGCCTGAACAAAACGGGGGACTGTAGAGCTTGTGGGTGAGAGGTGGGTGGACAGAGGTCCCCAAGTGGAGGAGGCGTCCCAGGGAGAACAGTACTGGAATAATATCCCCCAATACATTTGGAAAGTGTTCCACTGCCTCTCGGGAGCTGACCCTTGGAGCTCTGCTCAGTGACGGAGCAAAACCAACCCCCCAACAATTACAATAGAATATGGAAGTGACACAGAAGGGTATCGTAACAGGGAGGGCAGGAAATAACTCACAGACGAGAATGTGGGACAGTCACACAGTGGTTTGAAAGATGATAGGGGTAGTTAGGAAAAGGCGTGTCACCCCCAAGTCTATGCACAGAACATTGATTTCTGGCCAAGAAGTGGGGAAACGGGCCACTTGATCCTTCGGGCAACTTTTAGGCATGGGAAATAGAGTTAGACCAAGGGTACTCCATGATCCCTTGACTATCCTTGTTCCTTTCTTCTTCCCTCCCCTTCTCCCTTTCTTCCAAAATAGTTTATTGAGGGGCTTCTTTGGGCCAAAGCCGGAAGCCCGAGTGTTCATTTTGTGAGAGTACAGCAGCTGCCTCCACTGTGCCCACCTCCTGGTGTGGCCACTCTTGGGTGGCCCCCACCACATCATGCCATGGCTGATCTGTGTGACCGATGGCACGTGGCAGAAAGGATAGTCAGACATGTCTGAGATCATGTTATAGAAAGACCAAGCTTCCATCTGGGCTGTGTTTTCACTTGCCCGGCTCACTCACTCTGGGGGGAGCCGGGTGCTGTGTTGTGAGGGCTCTCGTGCCATCTGTGGGGAGGTCTAGGGGGGAGGACTGGAGCCCTCCAGACCCAAGTTTGTGAGGAAGTGGGGCTGGCCAGCCACGGCACCAGTGAGCCTGGGGGCAGATTCCAGCCCCCACCCCGGAGCCTTCAGATGAGACCGCAGCCCCTGTGGACAGCTTGCCCAAAGCCGCCTAGCGTCCTTCACCAGAACCACCCAGCCCAACTGCTCCCGGATTCCTGACCCAGAGAAATCTGATCTAATAAGCATTTATGGTTTTAATCTGCTAAATTTGGGGGTAATTTGTTACACAGCAAAAAAGAACTCATATAAAGGCTTCCTTCTTTATCTCCATTCACTTTCCCGTTCCTACAGTCTGAAGTCTATACTGGCTGATCAGGAGAATGGCTGGCTAAAGTGCTGGTCTTAGATTTCGGCAGGAGGTGCCTTGTGCAAGGCCCACACTGTCGTCTTCTAGTCGTGTCTGTTTATGTGGGTGAAGGATCTGCAGGGCCGAGAGAGTTGTACCCTGCACGGCCTCCTTTCTGCACATGGCAACCTTCTGAGTGCCTGGGATTCTTTGACCTGAGGTAGCCAAGCCTGCTTCCAGGACCTGGTGGCATCATCCCTGGGCTTCACCCCCCTCCCCAGGGGTAAACTGTGCTGCTGGAGGTGAACCCAGGTCTGTGGGTAGGACTCTTCTTGAGGATGTGGGCAGATCTTTACAGTGTGGGCTAGGATGTCGACACGTGTGCTTCTGGGGGTCTCCGGGGCGTGCGGTGGTGATGAGGTGAGAAGGGAAAAGGGCCAGGCTGCAGGTCTGGCAGGATACTCTGAGCATTCTAAATTTGAACTTGGTCTTCCAAGTCACTGTGAAATTGTATTTGTCAAGGTAGGAGCACAAAACTGATTTTATTTAGCGATTTGTGTCTGATCTATAACTTTTAAATATTTAGATCTAGGGTATATGAGCCTTCATTTTATTCTTGTTCTGGATCCCATAAATGTTAGAGTTAGTCCTGGCCACTTGATCTCAAAAGGGACTTGTAGAAAAAGTTTTTTTTAGAACCAGAGCTAGTCAACCCAGGTAAACACATTTCTCAAAAATCTGGGATGAAATGGAAGTGAGTGAAGCTCAGGTTTTTTACCTTCAGCTCCTCTATAACTATCTAACAGGTGACAGGAAGTCTATGTATTTTTCTCTGTGTACGTATGCTTCCATCTATTATCCATCCGTCTCCGCACCCACCCACCCAGCCATCCATCTACCTACCTACGTGCCCGCCTCTCTATCTGTCTAAAAACGCCTTTCTCTTTTAGGACATTATTTTCCTCTGAGAGATTTTTCTGCTCCACGCACACTTCTCTCCTGTGGAGTCACCAATCAACCTCCTTTGGGCTGTTCTTACAAATCTCATTTTAACATTTAGGTTGGCTAAAGCCTGTAGACGCACTGGTGAGAGTGTGGGACGATTGGGTTTCTGAACTCTGCACCTCTGCTGTTCCCAATTAGAAGAAAACCTCTGATTTCGCCACCTTTCCTCATGCTGCAAGAATGCTGCTTCTCCGCCTTGCTCCTTGGCTGTGTCCGATTACGCCCAGCCTCTGCGTCCCAGTCCAGGAGTGGACACCCTCGGTGGCAGGAGACGTGACAGGCTCCATATTCCTGCTTACATCTTGTTGACTCGGGAAGCTCTTTGTCGGCATCATTTCTACGTGGGCAGTCTTGCCCCTGGGGAAAGGAGAGAAAGGGAATCACTTTCTGTCCCAACCAGAACCGGGACCTCAAACACAAACCGCATTGCGTTTGAAAATGGCCCCTCTGGTGTTATCGTGCTCACAGGATTCTTATCACACTCTCGCGTCCTAATGCAATCCGAAGAGAGTGGCTGGCCATTAGTAAAATCAGTGACCGTTACACCACGCTCGGGTTACCCAGCCCCTATCTCCCCTTTCCCCAGGTATGCGATAGCGCCATTTTAGTAAATATGATACAGGAAAGCAATTTTTAAGTTATTTCCTGATATCTAAGCACATTTAATCATCTGCCAGTCCGAGATGGTTTTGGCATCGTTCCCTCCACCCATGTGCGTGCGTTTACGTGTGCGTGTGCACGTAGATGGGCGTTCAGGTTTCCTTTACACGGCATTTTATGCTGAAGTTGCCCCACATGCCTCGCGGCCAGACTGGAATGGGCTCGTCTAGGAGAAATGCTGGTTCCCGCGGCAATTGCCGCATCAAACAGTCAGCCTCGACGGAGCATTCCAAGTTATCAGTGTAACTCTAAGAGACACGTTTATTTAATCCTGACTCGTAGGACTTAGGCCATCAAGACCCTCCTTCTCCTTTGCCAGCAAAGTAATTGCTACCACATTTAACTCTGTGAATGTGGTGCCATTTCCCTGCAATTGTGGTTAGCTAAGGAGAAGCCCTGAGACACATAAACCTTGGTTTCTATGAGACATGTACGTATGTCATTGAAATGTGAGAGCTCGCCTTTACAATGCGATCCTTTTCGTGAGCCAGTGTTGTCCGAGGCTCCTTGGAATGGCTCTTAAAAGACTTTGGCAGTGGAGCAATCTTTTGTTGCTTTCTCTCTCTCTTTCTTTTTTTGAGGGGTGGGGGTACAGATTAGAGGAGGAGGGAGGCAAGTGGGTGGGTAATTTTTTTTTGTTGTTGTCAGGAATCTGGCATTATTCAGGGGAAGCCGTTTAGGCCCCCTTTTAGGCAGGGGCCTGAGAGTCTGACCACACTGGAAACACTCACCACGTGAATGTTCCAGTTTGTTGATGGGCTTCCAGGGGGAGCATCTCCAGAGTGTGGCGGCTGCTGACAGTCACTGCACCGGGATGAAAGCATCTATGCTCTCTCCATTGACACCTGAGAACATCATCAGAGGGAATATTGAACTGCCAGCCGCAGATGTGAAGGAATTATTTACCCGAGAGCCAGTGAATCGTAGTGGGCTAGAAACGCAATCCTCCATAAAAAAACACAACATTTTAAAGCCAGCTTCTAACTTTCAAATAGTTTCAGCCTGGCCTTCCCTGTGGCAGCCATCTTGAATTCTTGCTGCAATTAGGGCATTGATGGGTCTCTTTCCACACAGCGCACTCATACGCGTTGCCCCTGGTGGCTACCAGTAGAGCAGCCATGTCCCCATTCGATTCACTATTCATTTGAGTGTCCAAAAGCACCATAAAATTCAGGAAATAAACAGACACCAGGGAGGGCACATCTGCTCCAACATACACAGGTGCATGACATCACAGCTGTGTGGTCATATTTTTCTTGTGGGAATTTAGAAAGCCCACAAATCATAACTGAGCCCTCGGCACGTCTCAGAGTCTCCCGGTCAATGCGCCCAAGTCCTACCGTGCTCAGGTAAGGTGGGCAAAGTTGGCCCTCCTTTTCAAATGCATAGGACAGGCAACGGAAATGGTCAGAAGCTGCCTGCTGGATACAGTGAGAGCAGAGGACAGTGAAGAGCAGGACAGAGTGTCTGGGTCCAGGTCTGGATGGCTGTCATCAACTCTTCCACGTGGCAAATATTTACCGAGTGCTTTCTGCTTGCCAGCCCTGGGTTGAGCAAAACAGGAAGACTCTTACTTTACACACTTCCCGTTTTAGCAGGGGTGACAGACTCCAAATAAGTAATCACACAAACATATGATTATAAACTGGGATAACTGCTGTTAAATGTAGGACAGGATGCTCCAAGGGAGCCAAGTTAGGGAACCTCATTTAGATTGTCAGGGTTGGGGAGTGCTTAGGGCTCCCTCTCTGAGGAAGTGATAGCTATCTTGAGACGAAGTCATAGTTGACTAGGGAAGAGAGGTTAGAACTTTCTAGGCTTAAGGAAGAGCATGTGCAGAGGCCATGATGCAGGGAAAAGCCTGACCTGTTGAAGGTCTTGGCTAGATGAACAGGGAGAGATGTAGGGGCAGGGCCTGGGGCAGAGCTGGGCCAGGTCAGGATAACAGGAGGTCATTTGGAAATGATGAGCCTGTCTTAAGGAGAGAGCCCACTTCCCACCTCCCTGAGAGAAAGGATGGTACCTCCTTTGGGTTCCTATGACAGTTCTGGTGCAACTTTGGAAAATAAATGATCCTGAAGGCAACTTTACAAGAAATATCCCCCTCTCTACTGGACCCAAACAGGAATTCTAAACCCATTACTGATATAAATCACTTTGCAGAGTGTGGGGGGCAGGGGGGACTTCTGTAGTATTTTTTCAGGAATCCTATGTCTACAGAGATAGTCCCCCTGCCCCCCCACAAAAAAAAAAAAAAAACACAACAAACCAAAAAACCAATACTCATGTTGGAATTATCTTCTGGAAAGATGCAACAGACCTGCTTCGGTTTTGTTTTGACATCTTTTTTCATGTCAATAAATCTCTGTCATGTACATAAATTTCTGTACATATTCCCTTAGTTTTTTTGAAATACATGGATTTCAGAAAAAAAGATTTCTTGTTCAAATCCTGGAACCAAGTGCCATTCCCCAACTTTTCAGACAGAGGCCTTCACTGATACCATTCTCAGAGACTCCAAGTGAGAAACCAGGAATAAAATGCAGCTCCACGTAAATCTCTTCCGCCAGTTCGGTCAGGTCTGCTGGGAGCCTGGCCAGATCACCCCAGAAGAAGAAACCTCTGAAAAATTAAGAGTGAAGTAGCAGTCTGGCGCTGAGTCTCCGAGTTGTCTACTGGGTGATGGGATGAAAGAAAAATGTTCTCTGCCAAACTTCCTTTCAAAATGATTTTTAAAAAATACACACACTTGGCTGTGAGGAACTTCCTGTGTGTGCATTTGACAAGCGTGTAGTGTCTGCTGTGTGCCGCATGCTAGATCAGGTTTTGTGAAAGACTCGCCCTCCCCAAGAAAAGATCCCACCCTGTCTTCACAGAGCTTATGGTCTAATGAGGACATACACATCTAAGTTTCTGCAGCCAAAGGTAGGGTTAGGGAAGCATCTCATTGATAGTTCTGACAGAAAAGGCAACCAGAGTTCAAAGAACTTAGAGATACTTTGGTCGGGGGCATCTGGAATGGGAGTTGGGGGAGGGGAGGGCAGAGTGCTCAGGTGAGCACTCACCTGGAGACACAGAGGCGGTGAAGGGCCATGTTTGGGGGAGAGGAGTGTAGAAGCCATAGTAAAGGGCTATGCTTGGGGAAACCACGGTCTTATTTTATAAGGATGATCTGAGCTCCTATTTTATTTGGAAGATGGCTCCTTGAGAACAGAGGATGGTGTAGATGTGATGAATGGACGGCTGGGAGGAGAACCTGGCAGGTCACCTGTAGAGCTCTGGATGGAGAGAGAGAAAGAAATCAGAACCTCAGGGGCCATGTTGTCTTTGTGGGTTCCACACACATCTACTGACTTTTTCCCCAATCCCAGAAGTCATGCATATGCAATAGAGGAATGGGGAAAATGTAGAAAATTATAAAGAATAAGAGTAGCCCATAATCCTGCTGTTTGGAGGTGACTTCTGTTAGCATAGCAGAGAATATTCATTTATACATGCATATGTGTGTTTATTTGCAAAAATGTGTTCATAGTGCTAAAATTGTTTGCTTTTTTTTTTTTGTTAAATACAGGGTGGAGCAACAGCAAGTGTACAGTTGTGAGTTTGCTAAAGTTTATTCTTGTGTTATTAGTTTTTAATTATTGTATTTCTTTGCCTACGAACCAACTGTAACCCTACTTTTGCCACATCCTGTGTGTATCATGAGCATTGGCTTATCACCTGAAATGGTCTCTGAGAATTTTATTTTAATAGCTGCAGGTAATTCTATTGAAGAGATGAGCTGAAATTTCCTTAGTCATTCTCACTGTGTTAGGCACTTCTGTCACTTTCAAATGTTTGCTAATATGAATGGCTATATGACAAATACACTGTAACATAATGTCTTTTCGCCTCTCATTATTTTCTTGGTATAAATCCCTAGATGTGTACTTACTGCGTCAAGCAGTATAAACATGCTCTAGGCTTTTCATGCACAGTAGCAAATTGTTACTGTTGACCTATCTGCTCTCAAATGGGAGTAAATATCTCCTCATTACGTGGACTTGCTGCTGCCACAGGGACACCGTTTTTAAGCCTTTCTCCCAGTTTCCCACATCATGAGTGGATTCCAGTGCCTGAAAAGGTGGATACTTTAGCTCTGTTAACAGATCACAGAAGAGAACTACCTGGCGTGATGGATAAACAAAAAGCGATATAGCCACACCTTGGAATATTATTCAGCCTTGAAAAAGGCTTGAAGTCGTTACATGCTACATGCTACACATGCTGCAACATGGATGAACTTAGCGATGTTTTGTTTGGTGAAAATAGCCAGAAACAAAGGGTCACATATTGTATGGTCCCATTTGTGTGGGACATTCAGAACAGGCTGTCTATAGAGACAGAGTGGATTAGTGGTTGGCAAGGGCTGTGGGGAGTTGGGGGCAGGGAATGAGGAGCGATTCTTAATTATTGCGGAGTTCCCTTTAGGGACGACGGAAATGTTTTGGAAGACTTGGAGGAGATTATGTCACAATGCTGTGAATGGACCAAACGCCCCTGAATTACATACTTTAAAATAGTTAAGGTGGTGAATTTTATGTTGTGTGAATTTGACGTCAGTGGACAAAAGAACCCTACCTGGTGTGTATAATTGCTCAGAGAACCAGAGAAGGGGGCCTCAGGGTCCTTTTTGTCTGACTTGGCACATCCAGGCCAGGCCATCGGAGAAGGAAAGCCCGTTCCTTTGGGAGCAGAATAAACCAGCCCAAAGCTTCGGTCTCAGTAGATGACAATTGCTTTTCTAGTAACTCTCTGGGTCAACTTACATATGGCACCTTCCTCACTGCATTTAATTTTTTTTCAGAGAGATGTTTTAATAGGACAAGATTTCGTTTTCTCCCCCAAAATTAAAGACAGCTAGCTGGAAGTGTCAATCTTTCCATATGAGGGTGGGGTGCTGTTTAGGGTGAAGACGACCCTGGAGCCTGTATCATGGACTTATCTGTAGCAGTTCATCTTTAGAAAACCTCTCCCTGGCTCTTCAGTTACTCATTTGGTGAGGCACGAGTTATTGACTATAAAGTTGGCGAGAGAGCGTCTCTGGGAATTCAAACCTGGATGTAAATTAATAATTAGCTCACCTGGCCTCAATTTTCAGAAGCAAATATATTTGCATGTCTCTCTAAAAGTTGCCAAATAGCTAGCTCATTGGAAATCTCCTAGTTATAGGAGAATGGAGTAAAGTCTCATTCTCTATCTCTGAGATTTAAGATTTCTGAGGACAGTTTTGGTTTGGGTGATATATTAGAGTGTGTTTCTGAGGGTTTCAAGTTATCGATATAAAATAACAACAGCCATTTCGTCTGAAAAGAGTGGAGGAGGAAAGAAAGGCACTTATAGAACATTCCATCAGAAGGGAGCGGTGGTAGAAATGAAAGCTCCATTAGTCTTATTAACAAAGCCTAGGGGACTTTTGAAAGGTGTTTTAATAGAAAAGCCTAGCTCCAGAGACTTACAGTTAAATGCCAAAGATGGAAAAAAAATGAACTTCCTCATCTGTAGAGTTAGGAGATTTGTGATACAGGAAAACCCGTGTCAAAGATGAGCCCTCCCGCACAATGACTCATTCATTTGTTCATTCATTGGTTCATTCATTCAGTAAGCATTTCCTGTGCCGTGTCTGCCTCCTTGCCCAGTGCTAAGCTCAGGTGGTACAAAGACTGTGTGACATCAAGGTTCTTATTGATAATTTAAGGCGCATCGATCAGTACCATTGATACCAAGCAGATAGGAATACGCTGTACAATTAGCGCAACAAATCCTACACAAAGGGAAAATATGGCCACTTGCTAGGGAGATTTGAGAAGATTTCCTGGAGAAAATGACCATGAGTTAGCCATTGAAAGGTAGATGGTCTCTCGATAGGCAAAGATAAAAGAAGGCATTTCATGTGGGCCAAATAACAAAGTATCGGCGTGAGTGGGCAGAGAGATCCCGGTCTGCCTGAGGCCAAATGGCTGCTCTCATTTGGCTGGAGTACGGTTCCTGAAAGAGTGGGGAACGAGACCAGACAGGTACGAGAACAGAAGGCAGGTGGAGCCGGACTGTGGAGGGTCGTGAAACAGGGACAAAAACGGTGTTGCTGTGGGAGGGCTCCGTCAGACTGGGCACTCCGTGTCATCGTGCCGTGGGTCTGCTAAGGACGTGGGCTGCTTGCTGCCTTGTGGTCCAGCCGCTGTGCTGCACTCACTTCTTCTTCCCCTCCTGCCAAAGTCTGTACACGGAGGGAGAGCTATGCTGTGTTCTAAGAGCACTTAGAAAGCTTGGACTTAAAAGGCACTTCTTTTATTTAAAAATAAAACAAAGCTCTTCTCGTTTTATTTGGGGCTGTGATTCTATGGTGAGTTGCAAGACGTAAACTGTCCTCTGGCAGTGAATTCCCCTGCAGCATCTGATGATTTAAAGCCAAGTAGGGGAGCTAGGTTGACACCCAGGCAGTTTTATCTCAGAACCCTTTCTCGGCGGGGAGGGGAGTGTTACTCACGTCACTCACAGGCCAGTGTGGTGAAGATGGGCATTGGATCTTGGAGAGGATCCTGGGGGAGAGGAAAGGGGCGTCCTGAGCTAGGGGTGTAGGAAGGGGCATGCTGAAGACTTGCTGAAGGCCATAGCAAGCCTGGGCAGGGTGGTGGGTTGCACCAGAGTGGCAGCAGGAAGACCAGCAAAGCAGGCAGCCGTTGAGAGTGGGCATTGTCCTTTGTTTTCAGAAAGGCTCTTCTAGGGACTGTGAGTCTTTAAAAAAGGCAGCAGTGTACATAGTGTCAGTATTTGGCAATGAGAAGCACCTAAAGATCCACATTTAAGGTTTAGTTTGTTTGGTTCCAAATGAGATTACTGGTAGTTCCTTTTAATACTTCCTTCAAAAATTCCCGTTTGCCCTTCATTCCTCCATTCATCCCTTCCTCCATCCTTCCCTCCCTCCACCCCTCCATCTCTGAACACTGTATGTAATAATGCCCACCCCCAAGGGAAATTATCGTTGCTTACTTATCTATTGTCCTTACCCCTCCCCCACCCATCCCTTTAACTTCCACGGGAGTACACATCCTCTCTGTCTTGTTCAGCATTGTGTCCCCAGTACCTAGGAAACTGGTACATAGTCAGTTCTAAATAACTATTTATCAGATGAATTGATGAGCTCATTATCATTCTTTATTCCTCAGGCATTATGTGCTATTATGTTCTAGGTTTTCTGGTAGATTCTGGGCATAGAAAAATGCATAAAAGGTATGTTCTTTGCACCTAAGAAAGTCACTAATATTGGGAAACAGGTAAAAAACACAGTAAAATGTATATTTGAAAATAGTGCTATAGATAGAAGGGAAGAGGCAATTGCATGTATAAAATACCCAGGATGCAGTCAGCGCTGTCTGTTGCCTTCCCGTATTTTTCGTGTATCACCTTTCCACTCCGTTCTATCGATGAAGAAGCTGAGTCTCAGAGAGACTCAGTAACCTCCCTAGTGCTAATAAAATTGGCCTTAGGAGTACAGAGAGGGTGTGGTTCATTCTGTTGGGAGAAGGGATGTTGAGCTGGTCAAGGATGACCCTCAAAGGAGGTGACAACTTCCCTGAGTCTTGTGGAAGGGAGCAGGTTGGCACTGGTGGACAGAGAGGAGATGGATGAGGAAGAAGAGGAGAGACTTCCTGTGGCTTCTTTCTAGCAGACACGGAAGGGCAGCACCAGCTTCAAACAGGAAAGTCAGTAAAACTTGTAGATCATCCTCAAATATAACCCACGGACTAGTGCCCCTGGAAATGAAAAACAGGATGTCAGTTCCCTCCATGCCAACCATTCACTCCCCACAGTGCTGTCTCCCATGAAACCCCGTGATGACTGACTTGCTGTTCGGCTTCTTTTTAAGGACAAGAGTGATCACAGGAGAGGGAAGACCCATTTGTCTTCCCAGAAATGGAGTACAGTCTTAAATTTAGCAGGCTGAGTCAACATTCTCAAATGCTGATGCCTACCATCCACAGTTCTGTTTTCCTTAAAGAACTTACCCTCTTTCAGAATAGAAGGATATACAAAACTTTATTAATTTGTTCGTTTCTAGTTGCTCCATTCTGCCTTGTACTGTAGCCTTTGGTTGGTATTTAGGCATAAAATATACATCCACACAGTCTTTTTCCTCCCCCACCATCTCTAAATTATATGGGTCATTGCCTGGCCCTCAACTCCAATTTGACTATCCCACTCTGGTGTGAGAAGAAACGAATAGTATCAGGTTACTCTGCCCTAAACAGTTCATTCATCTCACATGACTGAGTGGCTCATTCCCAGGAAGTGCCTGCCCAGGCTCAGAAAAGGGTCAGCCCCCCCTGTCACCGGGGTGAGGACTCTGGGTGGCAGCAGATGCCCTGCCTTCCTGCCTCTTCCCCTCCAGAGAACACCACATATTCAGATAATTAAAAATAAAATAAACATTTGCTTCATGTGTTCATCTTCCATAATCCAAATACCTGATGCGCTAGACTGTTATTAATTAAAAATGTGGAACTAAAGAATCTGGAGAGGCTTGAAGAAGTCATATTAGCTGGACGATTCCCTCAAATTTAAAAGAGATGAATCAGTGTAGAAGTCTTTGAAAAAATGGTTGACACTAGCAGATTGGAAACCACAGCCTGAACAGCAAAGCCATCTTCATGGCCGGCTCTCCTGGTTCCAGCGCCGTGTAAAGGTAGCTCCCCAGCTCTCTCTGTCTGGGCTCCTGGCAGCGGCTCAGATGTTACAGCTGTTTTGCTGAGGTGTCCATGGGTATTAGGCCCTCCTGCTTTTGATCATTCTGACTCGCTTTCTCCTTCTGAATTGTGCTTCTGTAACCAATTTACAGGGCTGCGTATTCAGTTTCAGCTGCCCCGTGGCAGCTGACGCGGGCGGCGCGGCCTGACACTGAATTCCTTTGGGTGCTGCTCTCCCGGACCATCTAGCTTGCTTTTGTGTCACCAGCTGGCCTCCTGGGTCATTCATGGGCTCGCCGACTGTGGGCAGAAAGGCCCAGATAAAAGGCTTCTGGGTCCTTCACAGGCTCGTGTCTATCGACGTCCCAGGAAACCCCTCTGCGTTGCCCGCATTGCCCTCTTGGAGTCTGTCCCAGACAAAGGGAAATGGGTCGAAGAGTGTCATGCCAGGGGAGTCAGCCTGCCTTGGATCAGCCCTACAATGAGCTTTCCCTTTGCCCCTCAGGTTTTTGAGGATCTGAACAAAGCGAATTAACTTTCTTTTAGAATCAGCAGGAATTTTGTTACCTGACCAATCCTGTGTGTGTGTCTGTATGTGTGCACACACATACACATACGACTTCTTTACCAAGAGAGAAATATTGAGACTCAGTAATACATTTACTCTGGGTTAACAATAGAAGTTTAGAATGCTTTCAGGATCTATTGATGATTCCCAACTTTAAAATTTGTAACAATTCAACCCAGGTGCCAGCATCTGTCTCAAACCCAACATTAACCTTCAAAAAGCCCCTTCCAAGAAGGCCCCCAATGCGTCCTTCTTTTGTGCCCTGCACCCTCCAGAAAGGTTTTACGGCTTTGCAATGGTTTGTCTCCCTCCCGTTCCGCAGGCTGGGCCCCCATCCATTCCAATTGCTCATCTCTCTCATAAACCTCCAAATGGCAGGGAGACAAAGTGGAATTCTGTCCCCTCTGTCAGAGTCTGCAGCTCTGGGTAGGAGGGGTGGTGGCACAGTGGAGCAACGTCCTGTGTCCCCTCCCTCTTCCTCCAAGCTGCTGCCCAGGAGGGGAGCGTGAAGCGATAATAAAGACACCACAGACATTTAGCTCATTTGACTAAACAAGTCCAAAGGGAGGCAGACTTCATTTTAAAGTCTGCCACCAGGACGGGGCTTGGGGACAGGCTGGCTTTTTTCTTGTCTGCTGTTCATTCCTGGGGAGAGGGCATTGAGCTGCTCAGACCTTTGTCCCAGGGAACCCAAATATCCCTCCCACAGCATTATGTGGAGCGGCTGCCAGAGCCTTTCAAAGACAGAGAGGCGTGAAGGGGAGATGAGGGACTGGCACTTCAGAGGGGACAGGGAGGGGACCAGCACCAGGAGCAATGGGGGCCGGGGGCTTTGTAACTCAGGACCCTGTGCCCCTCTCAACCCTCCTCCTCTGACCTCCCCAAACTGGCCCAGATGATGGAATTGTGGGAATCCCGGACTCTGTACGGCTTTGCCAGGCCTTTTGCATTTCTGCCTGAAGCCTTGTCTCCAGATGGGAGAAAGTTGTTGAAGGGAGGGGGTCTTCAGGTAGGGGAACCCATGTCGGGCTGCACGAAACGGGGCAATGGCTTTGTCTGGGAGCTGTGGTCACGATCCCAAGTCTCTGATTTTCTTTTAACGACTGGCGAGACTGCGGCCCAGACCCATCCCCACAGCAGGCTATGAGAGACATCGCTTTGAAGCCGACTTAAATCTGCAGATCAAAAATACTTTCAGTCATCACTCAATGTTGGCAAAATTAATGGAGTGCTCTGTAGCGCCCACATCATTCTTACTGAAGAGCTGACATGCTGGCTTCTCCCGACCAAAGCATTCGGGAGGGTGGAGGGACCCTCTTGCGTTACCAGTATTTTGATTCTCGATGAGTTCAACGTTTCTCTCTTCACGTCCATTTCTAATTTGAGAAATGTGGAGAACTGGAGTTTCCGATTAATTTCATTCATGCGTTATACTGGGTGGTGATGGAAGAGCCGCAGAGGTTTAACTGGATTTGGAGAAGTAGACCCCCTGACTTTAAAGGTCTCTGCCTGCATAAAAGTACCCAACCACAGTGGAAATTGGTATGAAACATATAGCCCTGCTTCTGATGTCTTTCCATGGCTTTTTGGTTTGGATTGAACAGAAAACCCAGAGCAAACAGTCTTTCTGAGGACATTAACTTTCAATTTTTTCCAAGCTAGAGAAATGCCAAAATTTTCCAGCCTCCAAAGACTATTTTGATTTAGATCTGCTCAAAATTTGCTGAAGGACTATGAACTTTTTATCTCTGGGGGTTCTGCTACTCCCTGTGCACGTAAAAGTTTAATTCTGAGATCTTCGTGGGGATCACACTGATTGCGGGTTACCTGTGGTAACATGCTTGGTCCCAGTTGACGTAGATTTTCTGCTTCTGGGCTGCGTGTGCCAGTCAGCGCATGCCCTGAGACTCAAGAAAGAAAATGGGTTTTTGTTTGTTTGTCTGTTTTTTACTGATAGCCTAATCCCGATGGGATGTAGAAGATAAATCATGTAGAAAAATAAACCCAACAATGTAGCCTGAGCCCTCCACTACTGACTTTTTAAATAACCTGTTGTTCTTGAATTCTTCCTGTGCTACTTCTTTAGCTCTCTTATTACAATTTGATTTATAATTCCAGTGGTATTTTCTGAAAGAAGGTGGTGGTGTTTTGGAGGCAAATTGGAAAACAAACCCAACTGGGTCTTTGGTTGAATATGATGTTTGCCAATGTTGAGACATAGTCACTAAAACAAAACAAACCAAATCCCCAAAACCCGCCACCCCAAAACTAGGAGGGTGCTGGATTGACGGGGGAAAGAATGTCCGCTCTGGGCTGGGCCAGACTCTGTCTGGCTTAGCAGGTACTGACTGAGCCTGGGTGCATGGGAGTGGGTGCTGGGGAGGGCTTACAGACTCCTGCGGGGGTTTGCTTGACCTGAAGAAGCATGATTTAAATGTTGAATGCTTTTTGATCAATATTTATATTGTAGAAGTCCTAGCTCCTCCCTCTTGCCTTATACCTAGTCCTCATTGCTCAGTGATGTCATTTGCTTGATTTATTTTTTTAAATATTTTATTTATTTATTTTTAGAGAGAGGGGAAGGGAGGAAGAAAGGAGAGAAACATCAATGTGTGATTACCTCTCGAGTGCCCCCTACTGGAGACCTGGCCCACAACCCAGGCATGTGTCCTGACTGGGAATCAAACCGGTGACCCTTTGGTTCACAGGCTGCTGCTCAATCCACTGAGCCACACCAGCCAGGGCCACTTGCCTGACTTCTGAAGGCATTTGAGATTCTGCCAGGCACAGTTCAGGCATTGGGGATAGATGCTTATGAACAGGAGAGAGAAAGCCCTTGAGGATGGAGCTTTTGTTCTAGGACGGGAGATGGAAATTAAACAACCCAATGGATAATTACCAAGATCATTTCTGATGGTGATGTGCACTCTGAAGAAAATAGCAGAGGGTGCGTGACAGAGGATGATGGAGGAGGGACTTTATATAGGATGGTGAGGAAGGTCCCATGAGGCTGACATGGAGCTGAGCCCTGTGACACTCCAAGGGAGTGGCATTCCTGGCACAGGGAATGACAAGTTCAGAGTCAGGTGGCTGTGATGACACTGCAATGGTCCAGCATGCATGACTGGGGTGGGAAGAGCGAGGGGTGCATGGGGAGGACAGTGCAGCAGTGGTCTTCCCAGGCTGGGGTCAGACTGGGGGTGCCACTGGAGGAGCCGGAGTTGGGGCCAGGTGTGGCATGCAAAGCTGGACTAGGTGCCTGATGATGCCAAATCTGAAACTCTGGCCAGTGCAGCGTGGGCCGCATGGAGACTGGCTTCCCACTTTTCCATAAAATGTGAGCTCAGCTCTTACAGAGCCGTCAGGAGAGACGAGCAGAGGTACTGGAGCCGCAGGCAAGTGCTCCAGCCCCAGTGGGCAAGCAGGGAAAAGAGGCTATGGTGAGGTTAGGTGAAGTGACCACAGTGACTCAAGCAGGCAGTGGGTCACACCTGAGATAAAGCCACGCTGTGTTGCCTCCTTTCGCCGTGAGCGTGGTGCCACGTCTTGTCCCCTGTATCTCCTCATTATTATGCGCCTATGTGGGTGCGATCTGAAAGGGAGCATTGTTTCTGAATCAATGAGGGGCTGAGTCCGAGGAGCTCAGTGAGTGTCTGAACTTCAAGTGCCTCCTTATCACCAGCGCATAGTGGAGGATAGGTCCAAATAAAACACATTATCAGGCTTTGTTGACTCTCCGGGCTCAGCAGCTGTATTAATGGGGCTCTTTATGTCCCTTCCCTTTATGAACCAGGTTTTCTCACTTCAGTTCTCTGGGAACTTCTAAATAAAGCTCTTGCTGAAAAACGACAAGAGTGTTTCAGTTGGATGGCTACACAGAAACCGTTTGCTCGGTGGAGTTTGTATTTGCAAAATGGGGAAAGTATGTAAGAAATGACCGCCCCACTCTGAGAAGGCAGGAAGGGGTTTAATTATTTACCTTGCGGCATTCCATGTCACATTTAAATGTATGACGCTAGACCAATATATTCAGCACTCACTTCAAAAGGAGGTTTTCTCCGAATCTGCATGTCTGCAATTAGAAACGTAAAGCACACTTTTACTATGTTTTTGTACTTAGAATTCTATAATTGTCCATTGGATTTTGCCTGTGCATGGGTATGGTACTGAAGTGATTTTGAAAAGCTCTGGATTATCTGAATTACGCCATTTTTGAAAACGTTTAGTACAGTTCTCACTTGTTACCTACATTGTGTTACTGGGTAGATTATTGTTATGACTGCCCGGTGAGCACTTTCAAGATGAACGGTAGTTTCAAGTCGCATGAATCCTATTCAATTCAAAATAAGCATGTTTAGAAATGCTTTTTGTGTGTGTCCCATTTAATAGACCTGTCGGCCTGATCTTCCCTGTAAGTGTGTTTTGCTTGGTTTAGATGCTGTTTAAATATTTTCTGAGTCAACATAAAAAAAAGACTTTTAAAATAAAAATCTGGGTTTGTAGTTTCTCTTGAAATATCAAAAGAGCTGGCAGCTGGGAGTCTACCCAGAGCTTGTGCTAGCTCCAAATCCATAGTCCCCACCACTCCCTACTGTCTCCCTGCCCCCGAGGCTGACTATCAGTTTATAATCTGTTGTAACACTGTTGTATCCTTAGAGTAGAGAAACACTTCTCCATGCCCGTGTCCTTATCAAAGTGGAAACACAGGAAATGATGCAGGTGGCAGTGAACTTGACAAAATGTGGAGTGCAGTGTGTTTCATGTGCTGGTGTCTGGAAGCCAGGTCCGTCTGCAACAGGATCCTGGATTCATTTGCATTTGTTACCTTCACACTTTGGGTCCCCTCTACTAGAAGTAACCTTTCCTACCTTTTCTTTGAGTTCTTAGCTGAAACATCATCACCCCCACCTTTCAGGACTCCCGTGTTGGATCAGGGGGCCTGCTCTGGGCACTGGCGCTTCCCCCATCACAGCATGTGCCCTGCTTCCCACAATTACATATTTAACCACCTGCCTTTGAGCTGAGTTTTACCAGTTCAGGGACTGTCTTTTCAGGGTCATAACCCAATTCTGCACACAGTAGGTGTGCAACAATTTTTTTTTTACACAGTGAGTGATGTCACTGTAATCTGATTGAAATATAATACCATTTTATTTGAATTTGGTACCAAGGCTTTAAATGAATTCATTATCCTTTCAGCACAGAAAGGCAGCTTCTAGAAGAGGATTTTTCTTCTTTTAACTCTGGAACAGAAATTGGCTTGAATCATGGTCATAGGACTGACACCATTCACGTAATAAGTATTCACTGAGCACCTACTATGTGCTGGTGCTGTTCCCATTGCTGCAGATGCACTGGTCTCTCCTGAAGCTTTAGTAGAGCTGGGGGAGGTCCAGACAGTAAGCACGTAAAACCAAGGTAAGCACAGGTTTTGATAAACACTGTGAAGAGGACCCGGCAGGTGGGTGCACAGCTGAGGGTGCAGGCGGAGATGGACCCCTGCCGCCGACATTGCCATGGAATGCCTCTTCCTTGACCTATTTGAACTGAGATTTGAATGATAAGAAAATGTCACCCTTGCAGCCACTATGGAAAACACTATGTGGGACCCTCCAAAAAAAAAAATACAACTATCGTGTGTTGCAGCAATTCCACTTCTGGGAATATATCCGGGAAAACAAAAACACAAACATTTGCAAAGGTATCTGCACCCTCATATGCATAGCAGCATCATTTAAAATCACCAAGGTAAGCAAGCACCCGAAGTATCCATCGATGGATGAATGGACCAAAGACTTGTGGCACACACACACATAGTCATTATTATTCATCCATAGAAAGAAGAAACCCTACCATTTGCAACTACCTGGTTGGAACTTGAAGGCATTACAGTAAGTGAAATAAGTCAGAGAAAGATAAATACTATAGGTTGTCACTTGCATGTGGAATCTTAAAAAAATAGTTCTAGAAAAAGAAATCAGACTAGTGTTTGCCAGAGGTGGAGGGTGGGGGAGGGCAAGAGGAGGAAGACGGTCAAAAGGCACAGACTCAGTGGTAAGACAGGTCAGCCTAGGGGTGTGCGGTGCAATCGACGGCCTCACCTGACACTGTGGTATGGTGAGTGGGAAAGCTGTAGAGAGAGCAAGTCCGAGCAGTTTTCATCACGAGGAGAAAATTGTTTTCTTTTTGTCTCTGCTTTCTTTTTATTGTGTGTATATGAGAAGATGGATGTTAGCTGAACCTGTTGTGGCAATCACTTCCCAATATGTGTAAATCAAACAGTCATGCTCTATGCATTCAGATTACACAGTGACAGCCCTGGCTGGTGTGGCTCAGTGGATTGAGCTCCGGCCTGCGAACCAGAGGGTCGCTGGTTTGATTCCCAGTCAGGGCACATGCCTGGGTTGCGGACCAGGTCCCCAGTAGAAGGCACACGAGAGGGGCAACCACACATTGATGTTTCTCTCCCTCTCTTTCTCCCTCCCTTCCCCTCTCTCTAACAATACATAAATAAAATCTTTAAAAGAAAAAAGATTACAGTGATGTACGTTAATTATTTCTCAGTAAAATTGAGAGGAAAGCAGGAAAAAAAACAAAGCTTTGAAAAATGAAAATAAAGAAACTACTAAAATAAAGGAAATGTCACCCTTAGGGGGAGCTAGGGGAAGCGTGCTCTAGCTATTGCAAAGAACAGGTGCAAAGGCCCTGGGGTGAGCACATCTGTGTGTGTCTCAGGGACAAAGACGACAGGCTGAGGTAGCTGGAACTGGAACAGAGAGCATGGTCTGCGATGACATCAGAAAAGCAGGCAGGGGCTGCAGTAGACAGGGTGCTATGGGTCACATGGGAGCATGGACTTTTATTCCAGGGAGTACCATGCATTTTATCGACAGGCAGACTCCAGATTTCCCTCGGCAGAGTGGTGTCCGAGAGAAACTGTGGACCTGAGAACTGAACAGACCTTGGATTGGATCTTCTCTCTGCCTCCTACCAAGCAGGACCTTAAGCAGGATCTTTCATTTCCCTGAGCTCAGGTTTTAGCCTAACATAGGATTAGTGCTTTCAGTGTGATCTATCCATTCTTGTGTTCATTTACCCCACAAACACTTCCTGTGTTTTGACTGTGTATTGGGCCTGGAGGCAGATCCATGAATAGAACAGATGAGCGTTTCCTGCCTTCATAGAGCTTGTGTCTACTTGGTGGTGACGTTCAGTTACTAACAAGCGTGGTAAGTGAGTTCAGGTCATGGAGTCCAGGTCGTGGTCAATGCTCTGAAGAAAAGACACAGAGCAACAGATAATGGAGACAGGGAGGTGGCCACCTGACTCGGTCAGTTGTCCCCATTTTACTTTTGAGGATCCTAAAGATCAGAGAAGGCAGATGACTTGCTCAAGGTCACACTGCACACATGAGGCAGAACTGGAAATCAAAGCTGGTCATTGTCTGAGACACTACATGGTTTTTGGTTTTACTCCCCAAGAAGTGGAATATTTGGGTTGGACATATGTTTATTTTGTTTGGATGGTTTCTGTCTGAGAACTGAGAACTAGTGCCTGAACCATCAGAGCAACTGCTCAATGCTGCGCCGTGCCAGACCATGTTGAATGATGTGGCTACTAGGAGGGCCTGGGCCTGCGGGCACAGCCTGGGCTGGGCACAGCTTGGAGTCTGAGGGGGCCTTTCCTCAGTCACCACCGTGTAGTCTAACCTTCACGGTTTCCAGAGTACTCTCATGCCGACTCCTCCACTTGATAGTATCCCAACCCTTTGAAAAATTGTCACTCATTCTGATTGAGAAAGAGACACTGAGCTTCTGAAGAGTAGTTAAGTGACTTGCCTGAGCTGCACAGACACCAAGTACCTGGGACAGGACTTGAACGTGGTCCTCACAGTCTAAATCCTAAACTTATTCTACCTGCTATCTCCCTCCCAGAGTTCTCTCTTCCTCCAGTCGCCCCCCGCCTCTCCAACCTGTGCCCCCAGGAGAATACTTCAGAGTGGCACACACTCAATAAATATGTTTTGATTGTAGGGGTTTGCTAATTGTAGGGTAATATCTAATCTCAGCAATTGACTTCACTGTGACTTGGATCAATGACTTACCTTTAGTAGTGGTATTTGGATGCTTCAGGTCTTTTTTTTAAGGTTTATTTTATTCTCATTGAAGAGAGAGGGGAAGGAAGAGAGAGAGAGAGAGAGAGAGAAACATCAATGTGAGAGAAAGACATCCATCGGTTGCCTCCCCTACATGTCCTGATTGGGGATCGAACCCACAACCTAGGTATGTGCCCTGACTGGGGATGGAACCAGTGGTCTTTTGGATGTGGGACGATGCTCTAACCAACTAAGCCACACCAGCCAGGGCTTCAAACTTCTTTCTGTTGTGGTGATCTGTGAGTAAGTGAGGGGACTGCTTTTGTTCAGAGAGCCTTTCTGTAGGGAGCAAGTACTGCTTTCACCTGAACAGGAGGTGGGTCCTGGTCTGAAGGAATGTGTCTTATTCAGACCTTCTCTTGCTCTTAAAAGATTAATGATCAGTATTTCTTAAAACTTGAAGCAAATGAAGAGGATTCTTCAGCGTGCAGTGGGGGTTTAGGGTGGGAGTGGCGGTGATGGTCCCTGGGGAAAATGTTCATGTCCCCCTCCCATACTCAGCTCTCCGATTTTCTCCTTGTCCCCTGGCAGATGCTCCCTGTCTCTTAGCTACTCCATGTCCAGGAACTGCTAAGTTTTGCAAAGTTGTGCCAGACCCTTTATCTCCCCACTCTTGGCCGTCTTCCGGGCGCACCTCAATCATGCCCGAGGCTACCGGTACCACCTTTGAGTAGGCGAGCTACAGCCTTCTTTCTTCCTGTGAGACTCTGCCTTCACCAGAACATCTGATATCTACTTGACATCTTCCCTTGGCTCTTTTGAAGGAAACTCGAACTCAGCTTCTCCAAACAGATTTTCATGCCCCGAACCTGTTGTTCACCTAGTATTTTCCATCTCACTCAATATCACCACTATCTATTTCATTACACAAGCCAGGAGCTGGGAGTTAGCTCTTAAGTCCACCCCATATGTAGTTCACCATTTTAGCTCCTAAGCTGCTATGGTAGGGGCACTGTTGTCTCCATAACGACCACCCGACTCTAGTCCAAGCTACTCTGGACACCGTCTTCCCTCTGCTCCCCGTTCACCACATAACAACAGAACTAATCATGTGAGTCCATAGCTTAACACTCTCCAGTTGTTTCTTATTGGGGATAAAGATGGAATCCCGTGACGTGACCTCGAGGGCCTGCTGAGTGTGGACTCTTCTGTCCTGTGGCCTCATGTCAACTCGCATGTGTCCATGCTCTCTCCACTCCAGCCATGCTGGTCTGTACGCCAGAGGCTTTTCTCACACTCTTCCCCCATCTAGAACCCTTTTTCACTCCTGGTTTGCTCGGTTGAGTCACACTCACTTGGAATTCCCAATTTCTTATCACTGCTCAGGCCTACCGTTCTTGGGTTGAGTCTCTTTCCTGTATACTTGATGACATTGTACTTCTACTTTGAAACCCTTTTAATACTTTACAATTTAAAACTTGTATTCATGTGAGAATTAATCTCTCTTCCACAGGCCTGTGACTTTTGTGAGTCCAAGAACCTTGCCTGCTTTTGCCCCACTACCTATATAGTAGTTGTCATTGTGGATTTAGCAGAGGTCTCCTTTCTGGGAGCAGACAGCGGGGATTCCCACGAGGCTGCAGGGTATGACAGCATTAGTTCCTGGGAGCTGGGTTGGAGTAATTGACCCGAATTGCTATCACTACCAACACTGTCTTCACCACCACTTCTACCACCATCACCATCACCATCACCACCACTACCATCACCATCACCACCATCACCACCATCACCATCACCACCATCACCACCACTACCATCACCATCACCACCTCTACCACCACCACCATTACCACCTCTACCATCACCACCATCACTACCATCACCACCATCATCACCATCATTACCATCGTAGTAATCTTAGTTCTGATGTCACAGGAAGACCAGTTGGCACTCTCCTGTTATGGGCCATGACCAGTTGTTCACTAGGTTCCTGAGAACACTCAGAGTTCTGATGAAGTTGGCCTCACATAGTGATATTGTCAGTTGGTCTCTTAAAAAAAATTGCTTTGGGCCTCACAGAGCTTAGGCCTTCAGTTAGGAGAACATATAAATCCTTCTAAAAGTAATCACTGGGATCTCATTTGTTCATTGAACAAATATTATTGAGGGTGTAACGTGTGTAAGGCACTGCATTGGAGGCTGGGCTCACAGTGCCCTCATGGAACTTACAGAGGAAGGCCAGAGGAACAAACAACTAAATCAGAAAACACGTCAGGAGTGTAAACACTGCCATGAAAACAAAGTGATATAGTAGAGCCTGAGGAGGCGGTTTCAAATTGCATAGTGTATTAATTTTTTTTACAGTCTAAAAAGTGGCATTAAAATCTCGGTTGCTTATGACAACAAGGACTTAGTTTGAGGTTCCTTATTTATTGCTGGGTTCTTCGTTCACTTTGAACTGACGATTATCTGGGCGTGTTCTTCTCGGCAGCCTCACTGGACCTCAGCAGAGCAAGTGGGTGAGCAGAAACGCGTTATGGCTCTTAGGGCCTCAGCTCAGGCCTGGCCCACTGTCACCCACAGCCTCGTGTCACTGGCCAGGGCAAATCAGGTGACCGATACCCACAAAGAGGAGCTCTTGCTCTGCCTGCAGTGAGAGGCGCTGAAAAGCCCCGGCAAGAGCGCGAACGTTTCTACAACTGGAAACAGAGAGCTGGGAAACGTAATCAAGTCCGCTCCCGAGAGCTTGGGCACCCTCCACCTAGGTGACATTCTGGCTCAGACCTAAACAAAGAGAAGGGACCGGCCCTGTGACAATCTCGAGGAAGAGCTCCAAGCAAGGGGTCCAGCTAGAAGGGGGTCCCACGGCAGGCGCAGGCTTGGAGGGTTGGATGCAATGGAAGAGAATCAAGTGTGGGCAGGGGGCTGGCCAAGGGAGACTCAGAGGCAGCAGGCGCCTGATCAGGGGTCCTGGCAGGTGATGGCGAGGGTTTGGGTTTTGCAGTGGAGAGAAAGGGTGTGACGTGCGTGCTTATGTTTTCTAAAGAAAACTCTGGCCACGTCTGGTATCTGTTGTCTGGCAGGGAGGCAAATGGGGCAAGTCAGCTCTGAAAAGCTGCACGAAGGATGACCTGAAACCCCAGAGGCCTTTTCTTAAAGGATTCAAAGGTTACCTGAGGAAATTAGAGGCTGAGGTGGCCCGGGCTCTGGTCTCTCACCCCGTATCTGGCTAGAGATCCTGCCTCCCAGGACTGCACCTCCTCGGGGAGCCACATGACTCGTCCTAGAGAGAGAGAGTCAGGGTGGGCCCCAGATATGTATGCCACTCCGACACAACCTCCTAATTCAGAGCAGAAGCCTCAATAAGGAATCACTTTAGAAGAAAGGCTGTGCTTTAATGTATTGTTTTTTTCCCCCCTAAAGTTTAAACATTCTCTGCACTTGAGTGGCTGTTGCTTATGCATCTGACTTATTTAGGCAATTTGCTATTTGTGTGTGGTCCAATCCAGCCTGTTTCAGGAAAGTGGATGTTAGAGGCTTGGAAGTTGTCCAATGGGCATTGTGTGTTTGTGTGTGCTGGGGGTGGGGGGCAGGCAGTGGAAGGAGGGAGGGAAGGAGGGAGGGAAGATGGGGGGGGAATGAGGGCAGAAAGAAGGAGAAGGAGAGAAAGACGGCGAGAGAGTTTTTAACGAGCAGCTCAAGCATGGTGTTCACCGATGAATCATATACATTTAATTTGAAGAATGGACTCTTCCACCCCCCCCAACATTGTGGCTATTGTCAGTCACATTGCGAGCATACGGACATGGTTTAAATTAGCGCTGTGGAAGCAACACACTGCAGAGGAGCGCGTGACTGAACTACAGAGAGCAGCGCCCGAGGACCCGGCCCCAGACCATCGCAGCTCATAGGGAGGCCGTCTGCAGAGCTTTTCGCCAGCTGTGTCCCTGGTCACCGAGCACAACGTGTAACTGTTTGTGCAGGGACTATTTTGGGAAGAGACAGTCATTTCATCAAGGGTGCAGCTTAGGTTTGAGATTTTGTTTGGATCTCTTGCCAAGAAATTGGCGTCCAAAAATTAAATATGAAAAATGTGAGGAACATCGGAAACTAAGGCAGGGAACGCTGCTCCCCCAATTTTAACTCTTGCTAACCTGCTCTAAAATGATGTGGCAGAGCACTCATTCTGTCACGAAAAAAAAATAGAGAGCGTGCTCCTGTGCTCCAATTCCTGGGATGCTCTTACGGATTAGTGGAAATACCAAGGTTTGAAAGTGAAAAGGCCAAGACGACATCTTGGTTTCCTCACGTGTGGACCGTGTGAGACTGGGCAAATCATCGCGCTTCTTGGGCCTACGTTTACTTGTCTGTAAACTGGGAGTGATAGTGAACACCTGCCGGGTTTTGAGGAGAATACATGAGATCATGTTTACGAAAGGCCTGTTTCAACTTGCGTGTATGTGCCAGTGTGCATGACGACTTTGGCTGATGGTAGTGACGAGCTGAGGGTCAGCAGTGAGGGCCACAACAACGAAGAACAAGGAAATAGGGGTTTAAAGGCTTTTGAAAATTCCTGGGGCTATTGACCCGGACAATCAAAGAAAGAGGCTAGGGCAAGTGTGTTACAATGGCTCCGCCGCAGGGGAGTAGGTTTGGAAAATGGGGGGGAGCAGATTGTGACCAAAGGCAAGGAAAAATAAAATGAGAACAGATCTGCAACAGGTTTAAATCTGATGTTTTCCTGAACCTCATAAGCCAATAAAATACTTTGAGTCCCTCATCTTGTTCTCATTTCCACATATTACGGGCCCCATCCGCTTGGGATGGTCAACAGTTCCCTGAACAGAGAAAGAAACATCAGATGCTTAGGAGCAGCTACAGGTGAAGAGCACTCAGCTGGGGAGGTGTGAAGCTCCAGAGCAGATGCCCTCTTGGTAAACAGGAGCCCAGCAAGGCTCCTAGCATGGCACACGTACTCAGCAGGTGCTTATTGTATCAATGAACAACTGAGTTACAAGGGACAAAAGGAGGAGTTAGGGACCTAGAATCCAACTCTTCAAGTCTCAGCTGAAGTCTCACCCTGTCTGTGTGGCCTTTCCACCCAGTAGGCATCTTTTTCATGCTGGTTCTCACAGCTTCTGTCACTGAGGAGACTCCTTTGGGCCAGTCTTTACTCAAATCTTTAGGCCATGCCTCTCTTTAGTCTGTTTTTAAAATTGAGAGGGTTTTGATTTTTTTCTGGAGTGTTGCGCATGTTCCTGGGGCTGCCCTTTGCACTAAAGGCCCAAAGAAGAAAGGGTCCTCCACGGTTGTTGAGTTCACAGTCTGGAAGGGAAGATCATGGTAAAAAAAACAACTTGTCTCCAAAGAAGATTTACAAATGGCCAAAAAGCACATGGAAAGATGCTCCATAGCTTTAGTCATTAAGGAACCAGAAATCAAAGCCACAGCGAGCCCTGGCCAGTGCGGCTCAGTTGGCTGGAAGTGTCGTCCAGTAATTGAAAGGTTGCAGTTCAATTCCTGGTCAGGGCATATACCCGGGTTGTGGGTTCAATCCCCTACCCAGGTGCAAACAATCCCTGGTCCAGGCGTGTACAGGAGGCAGCCAATGGATGCTTCTCTCTTGCGTCAATGTTTCTCTCTCTTCCTCCCTCTCTCTCTAAAAAAAGCAATTAAAAACTGTCCTTAGGTGAGGATAAAAAAAACAAAAAAACCCCAAGACACAGGGAGATGCCACTTCATCCCTGCTGGGAAGGCTGTGACTGTGCGTAAAAGAAGCAGAAAATAAGTGTGAGAATGTGGGGAAACAAGCGCTCGTGTGCTGCCGGCGGGAATGTGTAACTGCGCAGCCACTGCGGGAAACACGGGAGCCTCCTCAAACGTTAAACACAGAACTAGCGCATGGACCAGCAATTCCACTCCGAAGTGTACACCCGAGAGAACAAAACACAGGTGCTCAAGCAAAATCTCCTACATGAGTGTTGGTAGCAGCACTGTTCACAGTACCCAAAAGGTGGGAACATCCTAAGTGCCTGCCAATGGACAGCTGAATGAGCGGTGGCGTACTCTTCACTCACAAAAGGGAGTGAATGGTGCATGTCACAACATGGATCAGCCTCTGAAACCCATCAGGTGAAAGATGCAAGACACAAAACCATCTACCCACTGAATGTTTCCATTTACATGAACTATTGAGACCAGGCAAGTCCACGGAGACAGTAAGATCAGTGCCCACTGGGGGTGAGGGGAGGGAGGAATGGGGGGCGACTGCTCTGTGGGTACAAGGTTCCATTTGGAATGAAATGTGTAGATTCACTGGTGATGGAAGCACATCATTGTGACTGTGTGGAATGGCACAGAATTGTACACTTTCAGTGGCTGATTTTACATTATATTTATTTTACCCCCAATGAAGAGAAATAGTTACAAGAAAACCCTAGTAACTATTCATGGCTGAATAAGATGTGTGAGAGGTGTGTGGTCCCAGCACTGTGGCAGGAGGGTGGAGAGAGACCACTTGGTCTGGGGGTGTTGGATGGGGCAGGTCTGTGGAAGGAGGTGGCCGCATCCGAGTAGCCTCTTGAAGGGGAAGGGGGTGCGCTCCAGGTAGAGGGAGCCATGCAGGTAAGAGCATAGATGTCTGACCGAGCGTGGTTTGTTTAAGGAACTCGAGTCTGCTTGTAGGTGGGTATGTGGGATGGGCTGGGAATGGTGTGATGGCAAAACAAGAGGCACCATTTTGCTCACTTACCACGTGCCAGGCAGCACGCAAAGGGCTTTGCCTCAAGTCCCTTGACGCTGCTGATCATTCTGGTCTCTGCCGGTCTTCCCTGTGATGACGCTGAGTGTGAGAAAGTAACCCGCCCGACATTGTATGGAGTCTTCACTTTGCAACGACAGGAAGGGAACACACGGAGTCAGGAGTTCGCGAGGAGGTGGGCCTGCAGCTGCAGCCCTCCCGCTTAATGCCTCTTTATAAGATGTTCAGGGGTGTATTCAGGGATGGCAGGAGCTTTGTTCCTGGGACCGATGTAAACCTGCATTTGTGCTAGTCGGCGTTCTTTACTGAAATGAGTCCAGTAGGAGATGTCTATCATCTGTGTCTATCTATCCATCTGTCTACAGAAGGAGATTCAATATGATAAGAAATTGGCTCACAAAATTATGGAGGCTGGGAACTCGTGCAGGCTGGAGACCCAGGAGAGCTGGTGGTACAATTAAGTCTGAGTCCCAAGGCATAAAAAGCAGGGAAGCCAAGGGCAGGAGATCGATGTCCCAGCTCCCACAGTCAGGTCTGGGACCACAATCATGTCTCAATGCCCACAGTCAGGCAGGAGGGGGCAAATTTTTCCTTCCTCTTTCTTTGTATTCTATTCAAGCTCTCCGCCCATTGGGTGATGCCCACCCACATGGGGAGGGCAAACCCACCCTACGGAGGCCATTGATTTAAATGCTCATCTCCCTGGGACACCCTCACAGACACTCACCAGTCATGCCCAGCCGACTCTCGGGGCACCCCACGGTCCAGTCAGCTTGACACATAAAATCCACCATCACACGTGTGCTGCTGATCTCTTCTGTATTGAGTTACGGAAGATGGTTGTGAGACTGTGTCGCTTTTTATTACAGTTTTAAAAATAGTTAAAATGTATTTAAGCAGATCTAGGCCAGACTTCTGTGGGTTGCTCAGGTTGCTGGGGTCAACAGAACACAGCTTGAAAATCCCTGCTCAAATGATCTTATCAGAAGCCATTTGGCCCTGTCGAATCACACCATGAGTGCCTCTCATGTCTCTGGCTAGGTTACTCTGTTCTCTGGGCCCAGGGAATAGGTTGTCAGAAATTGTTCCATCAGCGACAGGCTTGTCTTCAGATTGAACCGCTGTGGATCGAACTTAGTAAATGACCATTTGCCCATTTTATTATGTATTTCTGCAATGTCTCTTTATGAGCAATTTCATTTTTGACCTTTGTAACAACTGCAAAATTCTTTATAGCTTGCCTACGTCTCTCATGTTATCGTTTAAAAAGTCTTATTAGATTAGGTTTACAGAAAAATTGCAAAGATAAAAGAGTTCTTATGGATTCCACACACAATTTTCCCTGCTAGTAACATTTTATGGTCCGTTTGTCACAATGAATGAACACTGATACGTTATTATTAAACAAGTCCACATTTTATTCAGATTTTTTTGTTTTTATCTAACATCCTCTTTCCATTCGAGAATCCCGCTTAGGACACTACATTGCATCCAGTTGTCATGCCTCCTTAGGCTCCTCTTGGCTGTGACAGTTCCTTGTCTTTGATGACCTGGACGGTTTTGAGGGGCACTGGTCAGTGGTTTGGTAGAATGTCCCTCAGCTGGAATTTTTCTGATGTGTTTCTCATGACGGGATACGGGGTTATGGGCTTTGGGAGGTAAAGTGCCATTTTTATCACATCCCGTCCAGGGGAACACACGGTCAACATGGCTTATCACTGTTGATGTTGAACCTGACCACCTGGCTGAGGGTGTGTTTCGTCAGGTTTCTTCGCTGTAAAGCTCCCTCACCCCCACCTTCACACTGTACCCCCAGGAAGGAGGGGGAAGTTATGCTCTACCTCTACCCCTTATATCATCTTTTAATTTACCTTCTTTCTGTTCTCAATGAAGGAGACTCTTCACTCAGTATAAAGAGAGAATTACCTGCATGGTTTTTCCACAGAGGAGCTGTTGACATTTTGAGCAGGGTGCTCCTTAGTTGTGGGGGCCATCCTGTGCATTGTAGGATGGTTACCAGTACCCTTGACCTTTGTGCACTGGATACCAGTAACAAACCACTTCCAAGCACCAAAAGGGCTTCCATACATCTCCACATGTTGTCCCGGGGCAAGGGTGCCCCCTCCCTGCCCACTCTGATGCCAATGTAAGACAGAGCTTTCTAAAAATAGGAAACTATAGTAAAATAAAATGTTATTCCCTCTCCAGGCACAAACCAATTATACCCCCAAGAGAATGCCTCTGTCCATGAGTTAAACCTGACAGGGCACTCAGGAAATACATGCATTTGTGCAGTCCTCAGGTGCTGTCCAGCCCCAGGTGCAGAGCCTGGGACAAGAGGGAACGGCTCTGCCCTGGGCACGTGGCTCCCCTAGGTTGCGGCATGGATGGTGCCCCTATGGCTGTTCAAGGCAGCCTGCCTAAATTTACAGATGTTAGATTCCTGCTGCGCATCCTCCTGTGTATTGGTCAGGATGGACAAGGTTGTGCTATGGTAACAAACATCCTAAAAGTCTCAGTGGCTTAAAACATCCAAGATTTATTTCTCCTTCATGATACACGTCCTGTGAGGGTGAGAAGTGACTCTGACCTTCAGAGCTACTCAGGAACCCAGGGTGCTGGGGCTGTGTTTTGACCTGTGCTTCCCAGTCTCCAGGGCAGAGATGAATGTGCACTGAAGTGTCTCACGCCAGCAGTCATCTCTTTCTGGAAGGGACATTCATCCTTTCACATACTTTTCATTGGCCAAACCAAGTCACAAGGCCGTGCCTAACTTTAGCAGGCAGGCAGGGACAATTTCACCATGAACCTGGGAAGAGGAGAACTAGAATATTAGGGAACTGTCCAAATGACCACCATAGCTTGGAAATACAAAGGGAAGTACAGGTGCTCTCATGGCTCAGCTATAATTGACGAATCAATCTGTCAATAGCCCGAGGGACTCCTTCCTACCTTGATGACAAGGCCTCAGAGATATCTGTTGACTCAAATGAATACATCAAAACATCCAGAATTTCTTTCAGGGAGAGAAAGTTGCCCAAAAAGTCACGAGGGTAACTGATGTTTCAACTCGGTCAGACACCTAGACTGAGGATCTGGTTGTTTGGACCAGTCCTTGTGCATGTCTCTTCCCATGGCTTACTTAATGTGATAACTTACTACCTAGCTGTGTGACAGAGAGCTGTGGGATCAGAGTTGCGTGTGAAGATTTTTGTGTCTGTGTCCTGGGAGGAGACATGGAGATTTTCCCCCATCTCCCAGCTTGCCTCCATGCACTGAGAGCCCTAGGGAGAGAGCAAGCTGCACATGAGGAGCCGAAGGAGCTGCTGTGACAAAGTACATGGCAAGATTCTGGATATAAGTAGTGTAGGATGGGTGCCTCGAGGGTGCTGGGGCCCCATAGGGTGCAGAAGGGCAGGCACCCCCTCCTCCCTCCACAGATAGGCAGTGAGGCCCTGTATAGAGGTCATGGCTCCTGGCAGTGAAGGAGGTGGTTCAGGGTGCCAGGGGCCCCACCTGTGAGGCTGGAGTGGGGTCCTAGGTGGGCTGCTCCTGTGGTCTCCCAGAAGTCGCTGGGCAGGACCAAGGCAAGGGGCTGATCTCTTCAAGATGAGCAGCTACAGTTTTGGAGTCAGAAGTTTCTGGGCAGTAGTGAAACGCAGTCTCTTCGATACTCAGAATCTTGTGCAGCCTGGGGAAGCTGCAGTTCTGGGAGGACTTAAGACAGACTTTAATGAGCACATAGAAGGAAAGGACTGGACTAAACTGGTTGGCTGATGGGCAGACCTGTGAGATTCAGCCTCAGAAAAGGGTCCTTTACTTCAGATCTTGGTTCTCCTTGAGCAGAATAGCTGCTCTTTGCTGTTAAATCTCGGTGTCAGCAGTGATATTGACTGTAAGGTTAAAAAGTGAACTGAATATTGGATAGTTTGGTTTAATGGTTCTATTGTGAAACTAAAATATTGCTTAGAGAGAGAGTGTGTGTGCGTGTGTGTGCGTGCGTGTGTAGAAACACACATACGTGTGTTATGTTTAGAAACTACCATTGAGGTAAACTGTTTATAATGAGCGTGTCTTGGTTTACATATATTTGCCTGATATGTACCTCCTACTCAGAACTCTTTATGGCCATGAGTGCCCTGCTGTTTGGAAGAGTGTGGTCTGGGACCTGAATCAAATAGCCCCTTGGCTTCTGTGAAGCAATGAGGTTGGATTGCTTGACTCCTGGGAATGGGTAGACATTCCCTTCTCACCCACAAGGTTTCCAAGGCTAAACTGCTGTTTGTGGTGATCTGATGTTCATTCATGTGGTCAAGTTTACTGTTGTTAATTGCCTGTGAGTCAACAACCGCACCTCATTTACCAGGAGAAAGTGGCCCACTCTGGTGTATACACATTCAAGTTTCTTTAAGAAAAAGCCTAGAGAAGCATCTTTGAAGCCATCAGCCTCCAGAAGAGAGTGGTGCGTGTCCCCAGAACCACCACTGCTGATGTGCAGAATAACCCAGAACTAAGTCGGGAATGTAGTTAACCCAGAGCTGCTGGACTAGGGGAGGAGGGTGAGAAGAGACAGGTGAGAACATTCCAAGACACTTACTTTGTTCCCCAAAAGATGTAATTATTGATAAGCTGAAAACATGAAGGGGGGGGATGGGATTGCAGATCTTCATACATTAGGAGCCACTATCAGAAAAAAAAATAGAATGTACAACTTTCAGTCAATGAGTTTGATCCATCCAACAGAAGGCAGGAAAAGAGGAGAAAAAACAGAACAAAATAAAATAATTGGGGAGAAAGTAAAATAATATGGAAGAAATAACTCATGTAGCAGTAATCATGATGAATTTAACACAGCAATCAAAAGGCACTATACAGATTGGATACAGAACATAAAATCTGGCAATATTTTGTCAATAAGGGAGTAGTGAAAGAAAATAATTTGGTTAGGTCAATAATTATATGAAAAGTATAAACTAGGCAAATGTAAATAAAAAGAAAGTGGAAATAGAAATGCTAGAATCTAATTAAATAGAATTAAAGGCAAAAATCCATCGAGGACAAAGGGGGATGTGACATACTTGTAAGTGTATCAATTGAGTAAGAATACGCAGTCACAATGAACACGGTAGGGGAAATACGCTCTGCCACACGGCACCGGCATCCGCTACCCAGGGAGCCAGCGCTGAGGCAGCCTACAGAGGTGTCCAACCCACAGCCCGTGGGCCACATGCAGCCCAGGAGGGCTATGAATGTGGCCCAACACAAAATCGTAAATTTACTTAAAACATTATGAGGTTTTTCTTGTGATTATGTATCACAATGTATGTAATGTAATGTGTGGCCCAAGACAACTCTTCTTCTTCCTCTTCTTAATATGGATGAAAGGGCAGAATTGTGGGAAGAAATAAATAAGTTAATAAATGTGGACAGAAATTTTAAGGCAGCTCTCTCAAACTGATAGGTTGAGCAGACCAAAGCTAAGCAAAGATACAAAAGATCCGAACAATACATATAACTGAGAAACTAATAGATATGTGCGGAATGCTATATTCAACAAACAGTAAAGATACATTTTTATTATAGAGATGGATCATTCACAAAAAAATGACAATTTTCTAGCCACATAGGAAGCTTCTGCATTCCGAAGAATCCTATTTAATGTAGAATATATTCTCAGATCAAGATGCAGTAAAATGAGAAATCAATGTCAAAAGAAAACTAAAAATAGCTCATATGTATAAAACCTAAATAACCCAGGTTAAAACAGAAATCATATGGGAAATTATAAAATACTGAAAATCAAGCAAATAAAAAACTACTCATCAAAATTTGTAAGGTACCTGAAGTATTTATTTGAAAACAGCCATCTAAAGGTTCAAGGGTAGAAGTTGGAAAAAGAACAAACCCAGAGGAACAATACGAGTTTTATAATAAACTTAAGATAAGAAATTTAAAACCAAGAAGATTAACAAAACCAAAATCTGGTACTTTGAAAACACCACGAGAAAGGGACCCCCTGACACAAACAATCAGGGTAAGG
>VMDR010006243.1:0-46575 GCA_007922815.1 Macrotus californicus
TCAGACAATTTGAACACAATTTTTGTTTGGTTTGTATTTTGTCTTGCAACAAATCATGTGTGTGCAAGTACCTAAAACATGTTTTTTAATGATGGTATTATTTGTAATTTCTTTAGAGCTTTAAAAACAATTGATGAATTGGCTTTCAAGATAGACCTAAATAGCACATCACGTGTGAATATTGCAACTCAGAATTTGGCTCTTGGAATATCATCCCTGTCTCCAGAGACTAGTGAAGTTTTAAATTTTAGCATCAGTCTTCCAAGAAATAATGAATCATATTTCCAGGTATGAGCTGGTGGTTTTATTAACTAATTAGACCGGTAAAAACTTTCTGATCACTTACCCATTGCTCTTCAAGGAGATGGTGGGTGGCAGACAGGTTGGAATGCCGGCTGAGGTTAACAGTAGCGTGAGCGTAAGGTGTGGGACACGCAGAGGAGATGTGCTTTCAGAACCTGGGTGATAGAGCTACACAGCTTACCTTCTACGAGAGGTGATGGTGGAACTAAGTATTAGAACGTGAGTGGGGTCCACCCTACTGAGAGTGGGGGTTGGGGATAAGTTCATTTAGAAAAAAGAACTTTATTAAGGGCCCAAAAGTGGGGACAAGCATGGAGTATTCTCTTTGCCAGTGATTTTCTCAGGTGAGGGTTATAATCACATACCTGGAGAACTTGTTGAAACAGACAGTGGGATCCCCTTCCCAGGATTCTAATTTAATCAGAATTCTGGTCCAAAGTGGATCTCCAAAATTCAGTTTTACTGAGTTCCCAGGTATGGCTGATACTGCTGGTCTGAGGATCTCACTTTGAAAACCAGTGATGCACAAGATTCAGAAGGGCAGGTGATGGTGAGGCTGGAGAAGAAAGCCGGGGTCAGAGTAACGGAGAGTCTCTTTGACATGTTCAGGTGATACTTCAGCAAATAAGTTTCAGGTTTCCACTGTGGGCTAGACAGTGTTAGCTGTGTGGGTTGATGAAAGGATTGAAGCACTGTCCTTAACGTGGGAGAACACACAAGTAGCATGTGATACTTCTTGACTGTGGAGAAAAAACAAGATAAAATATTTTAAAGTTTAGATCTAAGGAAGAACTTTATCCTTATAAAGTTTAGGCTTGGGACTCTTTGGGGTAATTTGATATTTTAAGAGTGAAAACTAGCCCTGCCTGGTGTGGCTCAGTGGATGAAGCACCGGCTTGTGAACCAGAGGGTCGCTGGTTCGATTCCCAGTCAGGGCACGTGCCTGGGTTGTGGGCCAGGTTGGCCCCCAGTGGGAGGCAGGTGAGAGGCAACCACACATTGATGTTTCTCTCCCTCTTTCCCTTCCCCTCTCTCTAAAAATAAATAAATAAAATATTTTTTGTAAAAGAGTGAAAACTTGGTCAGCCTCAGTGTCATTCCAAGTCCATTTGCTGGAACACACTCTTTGGCCTGACCTGAGGGTTCAGGAAAAAAAGCAGCCAAGAGTGTTCATAAAATTTCAGCTGCTTACTCTATGCAGAGATACTCATTCTCAGCAGTCAAACAAATTAACTTGTCATTTTTTTAATTGGTAGATATTTTTCACTGTGTGTTTGGAGAAAAACTCAAAATTTGTTAAGTGTAAATTTAACTCTTATATTTGAACATGTGAACTGATCTGTAGATTTCTCAGTTGCCTTAGTTAAAAATCAGTGCATTTTGCCACATTTGCAAACCCCAGTGAAATCCATGCCTTTGTCTGTAGGGTATTCACCAGGAGGGCCGCGCCTGGTAGAGGGAAGGGGCAGCCCTGGGCCTAGCTGAGGTGTTGCTTGCCTTGCTCAGCACGTGGAGTCACGTTATCACTGCTATTGCATTGTGAGTACTGACCAGTGTGTCTCTGTGTGTGACAGATGTATTTTGAGAGTGGACATGAAGATCCATTGGCTTCTGTAATTTTGCCTCCAAACTTACTTGAGAACTTAAGTCAAGAATCTTCCGCAGCAGTTAAAAGAGCTCAGTTCACTTTCTTCAATAAAACTGGACTTTTCCAGGTGAGCATTCATTAAATTATTGTTTTTCAATTACAAATTGAGTTTCGTAGCTCAAAAGGAAGATAAAAGTTCAGCTTCCTTGGGGATGTATCAAGAGTTAGAAAAATTAACCTGCTATATTTTGAAAATTGAAAAAAATGTAACAATTGTTTCAGTATTTATTACAGATAATTACATGCCTATGAACAGATATGTTCATTTCAACTTTTTCAATAAGTCAGATATTAGATTAAGACTTGCATGATGCAATTATAAGTGGGATTTGTGGAGAAGCCACTATTTACCATTCCTTTTGTTAAATATTTAATGCTCTCCAGCAGTTTAGACCTTCAGAGTTAAAGAAATTGTGTGCCAAAGGAAGGATTTTGTTTTGTTTTATTTTGTTTTGTTTTAATTCAGTGGGAAGCACTGTTTACACAATGAGCAGAATTCTTGGCTTTAATCAGTTTTCCCATTAGTATTTCAAATGACCTTTGGCCTTCACACATTCCCAGAGTGGGGTGGCATTGTGCTAAGCACATATTATCATTTTTATTGGCATCATTTCTAGATCCTAGGAAGTCCACTGCCAGCAAACTCTGGTGACCTCTGGTTGCCTTTGAAAGTACAGCCGCATCTACAGCAGTTTTACTCAGCCCTTCTTTAAAATATAAAAGTTATTCATTAAATTGAAGATACCAGGGTATATCAAACAGCGAGACCTATGTAAGTCTCAAGGAAAGTAGACTGATTTCTCAGAGATCTGCCCTCTATGTTACGTGTGGGGCGATGGCAAAGTAGGCCACGGGCGAGTGAAAGGAATACCATGGAATTGTTTACAGTAACTAATTCCAAGACTTTAAAATTTTATCAGCAAATGTGTTAGAAACAAGCTAGACAAAAATTTGTAGTAGATTAAATATGCAATTACACATAATCATTCTGAAGGATTTAATAGCTATGAACACATAAAACTGCATTTGTGAAAATTATCTGAGGCTTGAAGTAATGTCACTTTTAAAAATAATGCAAAAACGCAGTAAATGTCACAAAATGTGAGTGGCGGTGCAGACGGGGGGTGTCCATTTAGAGGAGAGGTTGGGTCCAGCAGGAAGGGTCTAGGACAACTCTTAAGAGTTGCAAGAACCTGTGGTTACTTCGTTTTGAGTCTTATCTTCTCTACACCATCTTTCCCTTCGCCTCCGGCATTTCCCAGTCCATGTTGTTATTAGGAAACATATGTTTAGTTGTTAAAGCAGCTCTATCGCAGAGTAAAGCAAATTCAAGGGTTCTGTGATTCTCTCCTCACATGGTGAAGAAAATACAAGTTTTTTTTTTTTTTTCTTAAAGAAAAGGCTCAGTAACCCAAAGCCATAGCCGACTTTACTGAGTAACCACACAAAAGTAACAGAAAAGCAATTCTAGATGCTGAGATTTACTTGGCATAGGGGAAACCCTACACTTATTCCACAACAGCTGCCGTAGGGAACTTTGGGAATTTTGACAAGAAATGAGGGGAAGAAGACAGCAGAGATATCTCCCTGGAGAGACGGTGAATGGTCCCAGTCGCTATGCACACAGCCTCGCTAACTCTATTTCCTGACAGTCCTGTCTCTGAAGTGGAAACTACAGCAAGAATAAAATCAGAGAAGGTGGAAGTTCTGGATGGGGCTTCAACCTATTCCATTTAGTGTAAATTAGCAAACATGTCAGGTTTTTGGCGTGGGTGTGAAAGATGAATTGTTTGTTTTTCAAAATTTTTCACAACATATTGTCTTCATACTTTTCTGAAGAAAAACAACTTCATCTGTTTTCTAGGGAAGGGAAGTGATCTGACTGTTTCATGGCTTTGTGTGAGTTTCTGTTACGTATGGATTTGCGTTGTCTCAGATGCCAAGTGGCCGGCATCGGTCACAGCAGTCGGAGGGAAGGTCTGTGAACATCACATTGCCTGGCCACACAGGCTCATAATGTTCTCTCAACGTATTTAGTATAATGGGGGAAATTAGCAAAGCTCTTTCAGGAAAGCCAGCAACCTGAACTTATAAACAGGATGTTCTATAATTCAAGATCTTAAGTGTAAAAACTGCTGACAGCTTGCTTATTTTGGAGCAGCAAAATAAAATAAAAGTGTGCACTTCTGACTAATACACAGGTTTTTTTTTTTTTCTCTCTTAAAGGATGTAGAGACCAAGAGAGGCACCTTAGTGAGTTATGTGATGGCATGCAGTATCGGAAACATCACCATCCAGAATTTGAAGGCTCCAGTTCGAATTAAAATCAAACATACAAGAAACCAGGTAGGAAAACCTTACAAATAGCAGTGGAGCAGAAGGAGACTGTTTCAGAGAAATACGGAGTCGTTTTTCTCCATGAAAAGAAGTAACTAGCACTTTCGAGGGGAACAATTGTCCTAAAAGGGGAGAACAGCTTGTCAGGTAGAGCGCTAGAGTTACGATAAATGGTGGCAGCCAGGGGAATGAGTTTTATCTCGGACACAGCGATCAGAAGGAGAGAATGGGAGTGAAGGAAAGGGCCGCTACTTCTAGAAATGGCACACATAACTGGGAGTAAAGGAGATGCTGATGCAGTTGTACATTCCTGCCTTTGTGGGTTTTGGTTGTTTTTCATTTTCATTTTTTTTATTTTTCAATTACAGTTGATTACAATATTGTACTAATTTCAGGTGTATAACCCAGTGATTAGACGTTTAAATAATTTACAAAGTGGTCACCATTGTAAATTTAGTACCCACCTAGTACCATACATAGTTATTGCAATATTACTGACTGTATTCTCTATGCTGTACTTCACATCCTGGTGACTAGGTTGTGATTACCAATCTGTACTTCTTAATCCCTTCATCTCTTTCACCCAGCCTGCTAACTGCCCTCCCACCCAGAATTTTGGGGGCTTTTTTTTTGTTTCTTTGTTTGTTTTAATGTCTAGATCACCACTGCAGGGAAAGCAGGGAGGGTTCACTTATTTTTTGAGAGGTTAACAGTTGTCTAAAATCTTGGCAAATGCCTTTTTAATTGCTTCATTCCCCTGCCTATCATCTGTTTATCTGAAAAAATCACGTGGGGGCTCGCATTGTCCCAGGTGGCCAGGCACACATTTTTCCCCCTTTTATAGAGGGTCCCGGTCACGATCCTACCGTTTATTAGGCGGTCCGGAAGAGGGTGGGAAGTGAGCTGGCTGATAAGGACTGGGGCTTGGAAGTTCAGTCATCTAAGAACTAGCCCTGCTTTGTCACGAAACCCTCTGACCTCCTTGTTCCCTTTGGCCTCCCTTGTTTCAGCTCCTGCTCCTTCATCCATAACGATTTTTTTTATGGTGGTAAAACATACATAACAAAATTGACTATTTTTCAAGGGCACAGTTCAGTGACATTGGGTGCATTCACATTGTTCTGCAGCCATCGTCTTATCCATCTCCAGCCCTCTCTTGGTTTCTTTGAATGGAACTGCTCTGGGGCCCTCGTGTAAGTGGGATCGTAGTGTTTGTCCTTTGGTGACTGGCTTATTTCACTTAACATAATATTTTCAAGGTTATCCCTATCATAGCATGTGTCAGAATGTCCACCCTTTTTAAGGCTGGATAATACTCCATTGCAATATATACACACACACACATATATGTATGTATGTGTATATATATATATGTATGTATATGTATGTGTATATATATATATTCCACATTTTGTTTATGCATTTATCCAACAATGGACATTTTGATTGCTTGCACTTTGGGCTATTGTGAATAATGTTGCTGTGAACATGGGTGTGAAAATACCTGAGTTCCTTCTTTCAGTTCTTTTGGGCATATACTAGACATGGAGGAGAATTTCAAAGATGAATTTCACAACGTAAAGAGCTTTGCTAAAAGAGCGCAGCATTTTATGACGGGACATACAGTGGTGGCCTTCAGATGCATGAGTAACACAGTTGCTCACGAGGTTGTAGTTGATTGCCACCTGAAGTCTTTGTGAGAGGAGAGGCCTCCAGACTGCCCACCGCTCTTAGGTCATATGGGTGTGACTAATGCTGATCCATCTCTTTGTGGAAACCTGAGCAATTTACTCTTTTCCCATATCCAAATCATAAGAATTGTCCCTTTGTTTTAAACACAACTTCACATATTTATTCTTATGTTAATATAGGCAGTGCCGGATCCCATCTGTGCCTTCTGGGATCTGAACAAAAATGGTAAGTTTTCAAATATCGGCTGTTTTAATAACAACTGAATTCTAAACATGGTTAGACAACCCCGTTTCCTTTCATTCCACCCCAAACCAGAGTGAGTCACAATATAAGTGTGATGGCAACTGAGCTGCAAATTTTAGTTTGGGGAGCTTGGGAAATGAATTCTAATTTCTCTGATTTTTTTTTATTAATGGCAAGAGGAAATAGGAAGACTTGGCTTCTTTTTAAAAATCAAACAACCTCTTTGATTTCAGTTATTTATAAAATAGGGCATACATTTATATCACCATTTTCCATGAACATCAACGTACAATTGATCTCATTCTCCTAGGACAGTTCTGAGGAGGGTTTTTGATATGCATGAGGCATGTAATTAAAATTCCAGTTGTAGACCTCAGATTATGGATTAATGGACTCCAAATACAGGAATGGTTATAATAGAGAGATATTACTTGATGTAAAGGAACTGCCTCTAGAATATTTAACAATCAGGGGGTAAGGCAAAATTAAGGGCTTGATCACTAGGTGTAGGTGTGGAGATCTCTTTGAGGGGGAAGGACAAGTGATGAAACTTCCCACCTCTTCCCCTTAAGGGTCACCTTCCCTGGGGGGTTCCCCAGTGGTATTAGCCTGCTTCTTGGTAGCAATGTATTCTGAAGATGTCCAACACTCTTTTTTTGATACTCTTTCCAACAGCTGAAAGTTTTTTTGTTTATTGTTGTTTGGCTTTTAGTTACACACTTTTGAGAAGACCCTGATTTACGAGATACCTAGTTTAAAATATTACCTTGCAGTCTTAAAACATTCTTCAAATATATGAGTTGCTCATATTCCACACCAAACCATAAACATCAGAACAGATGTATTAAAGGCATTTGTCATAAATTGCCACCATGCACAGCTGCTGTGTACATCATAGCATGTTCTAAGAAAGACCTCCTTTGTTCTCACGTCTTCACAAAAACACAGACTGACCCAAGGAAAAGAATGTGTTGATCTCCAGAGACTTCTTCAGTATATAACATACTTGAAAAGGATATTCTTTTTATGAAAGTTTATCTTCTAATGTATTAGAAATTAAACTCGAATCAAACTTCTGCAGAACCCCCAAGGCACTTCAGTGGAACACAGTTGAAAACCACTGACGAGATCCTCTCTAGCCCACCCAGCACTAACGCTCTGTGATTCCAGGAATCTGAAGTATTCTAACCACTGGCAGCTTTGAAAATAGTCTCCATGCTACAGATAAACTGTAAGGCAGACGTTACTGAGGCATAGTTCTCTGAACAAGGTTCCACCCATTGTAGAGCAGGAACTGACCTGCTGTTATTTTCATACTATTTGTTGGCTTTCCCCTGCAGAAAGTTCTGGATTTTGGAACACGTCCGGATGTGCTGTTGCAGACAGAGACTCAGACGCGAGCGAGACGGTCTGCCTGTGCAACCACCTCACACACTTTGGAGTTCTGATGGTAGGGAGGATTCCTAAGCTCATTTTAAAATGATACAAATTCAGAAGGCATGCTTTTTGTGTGAGTCAGCCTTTTTAGCTTATGTGTTTGGGGAATTATTTCCTGATGATTTCTATCTATACACGGAATCTTGATTCTTAATGAAGAACCTAATTAGCAGAGATCCTATATTAAAAATACACAAAAGTAATTATAGAAATGGACCCTGTTTTTTTCTGTTGCATTAACAGTGATGATAAATAATCTAGAAACAAGAATATTACCATGAGACCTTTGAATTAAGAGTGAAACAGAGTCAGGGAGACAGAGAGAAAGGGAAGGAGAGAAAGAAAAGTTAAAGAGGAAGAAGAAAATATTGGATTTTGCTAACATAGAAGGGAACTGTGCAAAGTTAGATTGAGAAATTTCTTTCTTGCCCTGGCCTGATAGCTTGCTTGGTTAGAGTGTGGTCCCTATATGCCAAGTTTGTGGGTTCTATTCCTGGTCAGGGCACATACAGGAATCACAATTTCTCTCTCTTTCTCTCTCTTTCTCTACCCCCTTTCTCTCTCTAAAATCAACAAGTAAACATTAAAAATTCTTATGATATGTCATTGCTCAATCTGTTTGAATGTTACTTTGTACTAGTGACTGGGAAAGCGCAGGGTCTTCAAGCCAATGAGAGAGATGATGAGGGTGTCTTTTTTCTCACTTCTAGGCCTCATGGCATCTTCTCTCTCTTTTTTTTTCTTTCTTTCTTTCTTCCTTTTTTCCCATGGCCCTGTTTTTACAGTCAACGTGCCCAATGGTTTTAAACAAAAATTAGATTGCATCAACATGTTTTTCATCCAACCAGATTTTCAAGGCCTGCCTTACATCTAGTGACTTGTTTGAACTCATCCGCAGACTTGTACCTTTACCTTCTATCTGACACACTCGTGCTTTTGCAGACGCTTTTCTGGTGCCTAGTGCACCCTGCCCCCTCCCTCAGTTCCCAGCAGAGCCTTTGTTTCTGTGCAGTGCCCATGAAGGTATACAGGCACATGTATTTTTTCACAGAAGACGGGAATAATATGTGCTGAGGCAACAAAGCTCTATGAATTTGAGCCACAGACGTGGGGTTATGTTTATCCCCTCCCTTAACCCTTACGCCCACTTCCTGTGGGACTGGGAGGAAGCAGAGAGGATGGTGTGATGTAGTGTTTGGCTCACGAATCCACTTGGCCAATGTAAACAGCCATTGTCCTATGGCCATCCTGCAGGTTGTAATTTTTCTGACAACCCAGTACATACCTAAGTGCTCTGAATGATAAGAACGAGTCATTTAAAAGGGCACCGATCATAGAAAATAACTTTTTAACTTTCGCAAAATATAAATATTTTCTCTTTTCCTCCAGAGCATGAAAATGAGCAATTAAACTGTAGCATGTTTTCACAAAATGATTTTTAAAAATACTCAGTTTTCTCCCATGTTCTGTTTTTTCCAAAAATGAGAGCAGACATTCTTTCAGAAAACACTTTATGCATCATTACACACAAAATGCATCATTTATTCATTCATGTATATAAGCTTTAACTTAATAGATTTAACTACTTCAGTTGTGTTTGTGTGTTTGTGTGTATGTATATGCATGTGTGTGTGTGTGTGTGTGTATTTGAGCAAGATTGCGTTGTAAGTTAATATTAGATAAATAAAGAACAGGAACAATTCACTATTCAAAGATGATGTATGTGTACTTTGAATATTCAGCAGTTTCTTCAGAATTGTTTAAATTTCATTATAAGTTTGTAATTATGTATTGCTTTTTCTGCTGTAACCTGATAAAATAATTAGCTTTGCATATGTATGTGGTAATATGCATTTGCTTTTTAGGGCTATCCTTCCATTTTCCAGCTCGGCTGTTTTTGTGGGCTTAGAAACCGCTGGAAGAAAAATTTTCCAGAATTTATCCTTTCTGGCAGTGAGCCCATATCCTTCAGCTCTCCAGACCACCAAGACTTGGTTCAGAGTCTTTCTTGATTTACAAACTATTTACTCACTTGTACAAGATACCCCCAGAGGCTGCATTGCTCCATGACATATTTACCGCATGCGAAGTTTAAAAAATGTGCCTCAGACGCATAATTATATCTTCCAATATACAAATCTATGAAGAGTTTAATGTCTCTGCTATATTTCTTTGTAGTAAGGCTGATTTTTATAGTTTTAACACCAGTGCATTTGCATGTTGGCAAGTTCAGAGAAATAAATATTTGTGTATTCTTCATGCTCTAAAAATACAAAACGATATGAGAATTGTGTGTAAATGGATAGCATTATCCATTTACCAGTAAATAGCATTATATTCTTTAATTCACATTTTAAATTGTGGCATGAATTGTGGTCTTCCAGTCAACTGCCTGACCTTGATAGAAGCCATAGGTTCTCAAGTGGTTATGACAAGTCCCTTGGAGAGTCCTGAAGGCCATTTCCTGGCCTGATGAAATCTCAGAGTAACTAAAAAATTAGTTGATGTTACCCATCTGTGAGTCAAGTGGCATGGACTTGAACACCATTCCATATGTCATGGCAGTCCCATGTCCTCTACTGTTTTGAGGGATTCCTAGAAAAGACAGAGAAAGTCCCCTCTATCCCTGAGCCTGTGCACCTACTGAATTTTATCACTTTATGCATTCCTTGGTGTCGCAAAGGTACTGTCCCTCCCCCCTCCCCCAGACTGCTTCAGTCAGACCTGGAACTAATTCCCACGTCTTCATATCCCATACATGTACGGTACAACAAACACCACTTACCGGAGGCCTTAGTGTGAGCAGCAGGTTTTATTGACCTTTTGGTGAAAATCAAAGAAAATTAATAGAAAATAGAATTAAAAACATAACACAAATATTTTTTTCATAATTTGGAATACGTCTCTTTTCCAGTTAGACTCCATAATCGAACATCTGCCTAATGGAGGTCACTTTCTCCTCCAACCAGGATTGGGTGGCTGGTCTTAACTCAAGATCTATCTCTATCCCAATTACCCAATTAAGGGAGAAAAGAAAAAATTTTCTGCCAGGCCCAGACTTTGCAAATCTGCCTCAACACAGTGAGGTTAATACTTGATTAATATGCTAGAAAGTGTTTACTTCTTTCCACTCCACAACAACCCCTAACATTTTAAATGGTGCCTTTTCAGATCCATAGAGATAAAAAATACTATGACCCCAGAACTCTTAGTGGCTTCTCATTTATGAGAAAAGATAAGACCACCCCACCTGCACATACCGAGCTCAGGGTGACCACAGTTAGGAGCCTCAGCACCCCTTTCAGAACTGGATAAGCACATTGCAACACAGCCTCGGGCAATCTGCTGGCCGAGCCCCTCCCTACGGGGCAAAGAACCCAGGGAGCACCCGGGTGCTTGGTCATGTGGACCACCATGGCTTCCATTTGAACTTGTGTCCCCAGCCCTGCAAGTGTTAGAAATGGGCTTGATAATTCATTATGTAAGTCAAGCACTTCCTCTTTATTTTCTATCAGGAAACCCAGTGGCTTTTCTCTTCAAGATATGTTACTGTGCAAAGAGCTTGGGTGGCAAAGTATGGGATAAAAAACAATGTGTAAGTCCCTCAGTAATGCTACATTTTAGGTTCATGGAGTGATCCACAAGAGTATGGTCAGTGGAAATTTCAATTCTGATTTACACAATTGTTTTCAACCTCTAAGTCTCAGCTGAGATTCTAAGAGCCAACAGTGGGCTTTCTAATACAACAAAAGCATTCTTACGAAGAGAGAGATGCTTACAGCTTCTTCCCATGTCTTGTATAGGACCTCCAAGGAACGGCCTCACAGATAGACGCAAGAAACACCAAAGTGCTCACCTTCATCACCTACATTGGGTGTGGAATATCAGCTATTTTTTCAGCAGCTACTCTTCTGACATATGTTGCTTTTGAGTAAGTATTTTCTATCTGCCAAACTCAGTGCTAACTGTTCTAAAATGTGAATAAGAAAATTGCCTCAGCTTTTAAGAACTTTCATGCGTGCTGTGAGTCACGCAGGGTAGTTCTGCCTCAGTGTTCAGGTTTCTTGTTAAGATGTGTCAGGCAGCGTGAACTGTCCAGCTGTAGGATCTTAATTTATAATCAGTGTATTTCTACCGATAAAACGCATTAAACCTGTTAGAGACGGTTAGCATGTAAGTCAAGAAAAATTGTACTCGGTGTTTTTTACATGGGAAGAGATGAAAACGTTTGCTTCACAAATCTTTTAAAACTAGTCCTAAAATGGGAAACTTTGTTTTAAGAATGATCTTCACCTTATTAAAAATCAAGAAACCTCCAAAATATTTTAAGGAAATTGTTTTTTAACAAAAATATCATTTTTATAACTCTAGAATTTTCTAGTATTAAAAAAAAAAAATCAAGCTGTTGAAACCAGTTGGCAGTTTTGTAAACAATTGGAGACCGTTTTGAAATAAAATTAATATTTTAAAACATCTTTCAAATTTGCCAAATGCCCACAAATACCCTGTGCCCTCCCCCGGAGGAGCCAGGTCACCCAGATGGCACTCCCTAACCTTGTGTGGAGTGTGCAAGACCCAAGTCTACTGCCTCTGCTGAGAAGATTTATTTGCAGTGTAAGTTCTCTAATATCTTTTTTCCCCTTTCCTAGAAAATTGAGGAGGGATTATCCCTCCAAGATCTTGATGAACCTGAGCACTGCGCTGCTGTTCCTGAACCTCAGCTTCCTCCTGGACGGCTGGGTGGCCTCATTTCAGGTGGAGGGTCTCTGCATCGCCATCGCGGCCCTGCTGCACTTCTTCCTCCTGGCCACCTTCACCTGGATGGGGCTGGAAGCGATTCACATGTACATCGCCCTGGTGAAAGTGTTCAACACGTACATTCGCCGCTACATACTGAAGTTCTGCATCATTGGCTGGGGTGAGCCTCCCACACACTTTTGCTTTTGTTTTTGGTGTCATGGAAATTGCCCCATTCTCATAGGAAAATGCTGTTTCGAAAGACTAGCACTGCTGGAAGAACCTTCCAATGTGCAAAGGATGTGAACTTGATATACACACCCTAATGAAGGGGCTTCCTGAGGACAGGATTTTTAGAAACTGTTCAACAGGCCTCACTAAATGCAGGAGTACAGGCAAGACCCCTAGCCCCTGAGTCACCACAGACGTATTTCCTGTGCCCATAGCCAGCCCACCCAAGTCTGCGGAGGCAGCTGGCAGACCGTGGTGCATTTCCGTATGTTTCAGAACATAAAGGCCAGCTCAGAGTCCTGGCTATGCTCGGCCCTAGACACATGCCCATGTCGTAGAGACCGGAGAGAGAGAGAGTACTGTTGTTGTGTGTGAGCTGGAACACTGACAGTGTTCTTCCCTGTGACTTCTTCACATGGTTCCTCAGCCAGACATGCGAGCTTGCATGAGCCTGTGTGGAATTTTCTAAGTGGGCTCCTTTCTTTATCTAGGCTTTATATCAAACCAGGCATTTTAGAGATTTCTCACAAATCTCTTTCTCAGAGGGCCATGTAGAAATAGATATTTCCAAGGTGTTCACCATTTGAGGAGGCACCTTGGAGGGAAATGGGATGGTATATCTTTATCCAGTGAAATATACATGGAATTACTTTACTTACTGAGTCTCTTGAGGAAAAAAGGAAGATTATAAAGACTTCATAGTCTCAGTATTTCTCCCTCACTTTTCCTAAAGGCTCTTCTTTATAGACAAAGGGGCAAAATAAGCTGTCATTCCCTTCGGGCCCGAACTGTGGTGGCCTAACAGGCAGCGTTAATGAAACCACGTTTGCTGGTCCTAGATTCAGTATAAACCAGGTTCTGGTTCTTGAGTGGGTACCAGTAAGCAAACAAATATTTACGTATCTGTCAGTTAAGAGTAGGTTTTAATTGTTGCCAATTAGAGTTGGATGTTCCGCACCCAAGAGAGGGTTTTATGGGTGTCTTAACCAAACTGCCAGTTCTGAGGGATTCGATTCTGTGATATGGAGTGTTTTCTGTGCTTTCTTTCTTTCCCCTTGCCGCGATCAGCCAGGTACAGCAGTTCCAGACATTCCAGAAGAGCTCCTCACGATTGGTCTTTTTACAACAGGTTTACCCACCTTCATTGTATCGGTCGTTCTAGCAAGCAGAAACCAAAATGAAGTCTATGGGAAAAAAAGTTATGGAAAAGAACAAGATGATGAATTGTAAGTCATAAAAACTTCTCGGGAATTTATCTGTGATGAGTGCATATCCTTTGTTTCTCAGAGTTTAGTTTAAGTTTCCATGCCAATAGTGAGTCTCTTATTTCAGAAGGCTGATGTGCTGATGCAGGCTTTTACCAGGACCTCTGCTGCCCACTGATGAACTTGGCCAAACGGCCTGAACCGGTTGTGCTGCTTTTTCATATTAACAGGGTGTTGTTAGCTGGGGGAATGCAGGAGTGTGAGATACTGTCTTCTAGGCTCAGAAGACCCATTCGATTTGAGATTTCATGATACACCCACCCGCTTAAACCCACAAACATCTATAAGTGAGTGAAATCACAATGTCAGACAGTGATGCTGATGATTCGGTGCTAATATGAGTGTCTCATGGAAATGGAGAGGATGGAGACATCCATGAGTTCTTGCATAATTTGGAAAATTTTCTTCAGACTGTGAGATCATTGAAGCTAAGGTTTTTATATTGTTCATTTTGGGCAGTTACTTCTCTCACATTTTGTGCAGCATACAGTAGGTGCTCAATAAGTATTTGCTGATTGAATGAGTAACTGAAATGAATAAAGAGTTTACTCTTGAGTGTGATACCACGTTACCCTGTACATTTCACGAATGGATAACACTTACATATCCACTCCTTATCCAAACCTGTCCCGTTCCCCTCCTAGTCTTCCTTTAGTTTACATTTCCATGGTAGCACCTGAGAAACCCCCTCAATAACCAGCATGAACCAAAGGCCCTAGGTCAGGAATATCAGGATTTTAAGGAGACTGCCATATGTAAAGAAATATTAGCTTCAGGGATAAGCAGCATTCTTTGGGGGATCTTTATAATAAGATATATTGCAAGTAAAAGTCAGTACATAAGTTCTGAACTAGGTCATTTTAACAGTATGTTAGTCAGCTCTTACAGAACTTTACACTCAGTCAGCTGATGGGCCATCTACACCGTCTCTTACTGAGCACTTACTATGTGCCAGGAATCATGTCGGTTCTGGGACGCAGGGACATTCAAGGTACCATCTGCCTCTGTGTGGTCAGGTCCCACCGTGGAAGATGCCATCCAGAATGATGACTGTTTACACCAGAATTTAAATGCCTTAAATAACATGTCCAATTTTTTAAATACCTACGGACTTCCACAGTATTATTAGGATCTGGGGCATCTGCAAATTGCAGTGTTTGTGAAATTTTCTCATAGACCACCGTGCACATAGTGCAGTTTCTAAATTACTTTTTCAGATCTGTGTGTCATTTTGAATATCAAATATGTCTTTCTTCATTTTATAAGGATATTGTAAGCAACGTAAGCTTTTTAATTGTGCATGAGAAGTGTCCCTATAAGAATATCACAGTTTTACAATAAAGCCTTGCCTCAACTGGACCAATTATCTTAATAGGAATTATTTTGTATGCAGTATGGATTCCACCCTTATGTGTGTCTTAAATAAGTAGGAATTTACTCTTTTCACATGCCCCAAAACATAGAAATAAGCAATAAACTGGCATTAACTGAAGGGCTGAAGTGTCAGGGCCAGAAGCTGTGGCTCCCTGGGTCTTGGTCTCCTGGGCAGAGGGTGGTTGCTGTGGCTCCAGAGCGTGCTTTCACGTCTGAAGCAGAAGGGGTGAATAAGGGCTTTGCCGGTGGAGTCTATGAAGAGCAGTTCTCCCAGACTTCGCTTCCACATTGTTTTGTAGAGCAGTGCTCACATGAACACTCCTAAAATACAAGAGAGATTGAGGACATGAGTTCTTAACTTTCCCGTTCTCTGGAGTGCAGGTACATAAATAAAAAGGGGGCTGCAACCAACCGAGAGTATCTGCATGCCAAGTCAGAATTCAAATAGCCACCTTGTTTTCTTCTTAACTCTTGACTTAAATAACTAGAATTGAATTAAGATGATAGTTGTCCAAAATAAACAAATTTGAAAAACTACAAAAACATCAAAAAGGAAACTGAGGTCCAAGAAAATGAAGTGACTCTCTAGAGGTATGTGAGAAAGGCCTGGCTGAAACACCTGCAGAAGCCTGAACTATGCCAGGCGAAGTCTTAGGTAAACAGGCATGGTAAAGCATTTTCTTCCTTTCTTGTTTCCTCTTCTTTCTTAAGCTGTTGGATTCAGGATCCAGTGGTATTCTACGTGACCTGTGCTGGGTATTTTGGAGTCATGTTTTTCCTGAATGTTGCCATGTTCATCGTGGTGATGGTACAGATCTGCGGGAGGAATGGCAAGAGGAGCAATCGGACCCTGCGTGAGGAGGTCCTGCGGAACCTGCGCAGTGTGGTCAGCCTGACGTTCCTGCTGGGCATGACATGGGGTTTTGCTTTCTTTGCCTGGGGACCCTTACAGGTCCCTTTCATGTACCTCTTCTCCATCTTCAATTCATTACAAGGTAAGATAAATGGTACCCGAACAATTTCCACTTCCCAATTCTGTCCTGTTTGCAAAACAGCTTCAGTATTGGACAGGTGCCACGCTGAGATTCCTATATCACTGTGCCGGAGTTTCAGGCATGGGGGGACTCGTGAAGAGGGTCTAGAATGGAGTATTAAGGTAGAAGGTGAGTTTGTTTGTTTTCAGTGATGTGCCCCAAGGGCTAGGACAGTGCCTGGCAGATGGTAGGTGTTCAATAAACATATGTTGTTGCGTGACTGAAGGTGGGCAGGGAGGAGCCGCAGGGGCAGGTTAGAGGGATGCACAGACAACTTCACCCTGTACAGTTTTGCTGAGTATGGTGCTGCTCTTCGTGGAGCCACCTCCCCTGTGGTGTACTGTTCTCAGCCTGGAGAATTTTTGGACTCCATGCAGGGACAGAGCAGTTCAATTTGATTCCTTGGCTGCTTGGATTTCAAAATAAATGCCAATGCTCTAGTTCATAAATGCTTATTTTTTTCATGATGTGCGGCAATTAGTTCAATAATTTAACAAATACTTGCTAAAGGCCTAGGTGCTTTGCACACAAAAAATACAAGATTTCCTTCAAGGAGCTTTCTGTCATACTTCTGATTCTATAATACACATCCTAGTGTGTATATACGGCAGATTTAAATTTAAGCTTAAGTGAATATAAATTATTTTTTGAAAATTAAACGACATTCTTGAAGACATTGGATACACCCTGTTTTGAAAAACTCCTTAATGTTCAGGAGCACCATGAGGTCCACTCTCCAAAATGCATGAGATGACCACATTTGGAACCTTGTTGCGCAGGGCAGTACTGCTGGCCTGTGGGGATTACTGGGACGTCCTTGTAGGTGTGTGGGGAACAAATGCTGACGAAAGCAAGCTGGACACATCTGTGCTGGGGTGGGAAGTGTGATGGAAATCAAGTTTGTGCTACTCACCAAATGGTATGCTAAGGCAGGTGCTCCCTACAGGTGTCCTCTAAGAGAAGTCAGTATTTACCTGCAGGAGAGTTTCTACTGCTTTGTATTGTATGGATCTGCTTTGCTTTTCCTCCTAGGTTTCTCACTAGCTTGTGAGCTCCTGCAAAGAAATCTGTCACATAGTTGGTGCTTAACAATTGTTAAGTGAATAAATGGATTGCTGGACAAAGAAAGGGAGAGTCTTTAGGGATGGCCTAAATCCAACCTGAGACTGCTCTGGCATAAATTATTTCAGCAAATTTTATTCAGGTTCACTCTCCCATAACAGAGGAAATATATGGGCTCATTATCTTTAGTAAATAGAATATCAAGCTTCAAGTGCCACTCCAAAAGTTGGCAATGGAAGAAGTAGCATATGCATACATCTTCATTGGGATATAGCTTTGTAAAGTTACTTGTCCTCTATCTAATCTGTCCTTATTATACAACATACATGTGCCTAAATAAATATTGACAAAAATATCCGTTAACATCAGAAATTTGAAATTCAATGGTTTTGAATTTCAGGGTTGTACATGAAAGGCACATTGGTCTGCCAGCTCAACCTTGTTTTTGCTTTTAGAATTTCCTGGCAGTTTCTGTAACTCCCAACAGCTCCAGTTGTCTGTTCAGCTATGTTTCCATTAATGAGAAATGGGATGTTTTATTTTTCCCAGCATAGGTCTCCTGTCAGAAGGGAAAAATGTTATAAACCATCATCAAGTTATGTCCTTCATAAATCACTGACTTTTAAGACTACATTTGAATTATATAAATTCAGAACAGATTTCTGCACATCCAATGATATTAAAAAATTCCTCCTAAAAAGGAAATTGTATTAAAAGGCAGTGACACAGAGCATATGAGCCTATCAACAATTGCTTACTGGCCCAGCTTGTACAAAAACTTCTCAAGACACTGTGGGAAGTCATTTAATGGTTTTTATTTGAGTCATTTTCTGAACCTTCCAAGAGACGTATGTTGTTAAAAGTATATGCTTTATTAAAAGAAATGTGTATAATTGAGACAGCTTAAAGAAACAATTCAGTGAATGCAAAACGAACTCAGGTGGTACGTAGATGAACTACTTTGTGTCTATTTTCTTTCTGATATCCTTCATTCCAGAAAAAAAAAAGCTTGACATGATCCCTTTGCCTCATTGAACTTATGTTCTAGTAGGACATACTGATATTAACCAAGTATGTCACCATATAAAAGTACCTGTTGGTGTTGAAAACAAATGACAGAAGACATGAATCCCAAGATGAAATCTGAAGGGATTAACTAGGTGAAAGGTGGGAGCAGAAGTGTAGAAAAGAACATTTCAGGTAGAGGGGCACTACATGTGCAAAAAATTTGTTGTACAGTAAACCTCTCTTAATGTGGTCAATAGGTTCTACAACTTTAAGCAAAACAATGTATAAAGAAATGAATTTTACTGTAGGCTAATTGATACAAACAAGAGTTAAGCTCCTATGGCATCTCATCAACCTTAGAATGACATTATTCAAAGATCTGCTATAGTTGGTGATTATAACATCTGCTCAAGGAATTAATAGGAAGTTCATATAACCTGAGAACCGAGAAAGAGCAGGAGAGTGACAGAGTGATATGGCCCGAAAGGGAGCCAGGGACCAGATCAGAAGGTGTTGCGTTTTGCTCTTCATGACAGCAATGCGAAGCTTTTGAAAAGGTTTAGGCTTGTGAAGTGGCATTGTCAAGTGTGCATGTTGTAAAGGGGAAGCTGGACATAATGTAAAGAATGGATGAGAGCAGCCCCATAGCGTTGGTAGGGAGAGCAGAGAGGAGGCTGTTGCAATGGTCCTGGTAAGACAACCTGGCGCGATATTTTAGACTGTGGTGGGAACGGGGACACTGGAGCAGTGCCAGCAGGAGTCAAGAGAAGTTTAGGAAGTGTGCTGCTACAAAACACTCATCGTTTGGTCATTAGAGTAAACTCTTGTTTTTCTAATCATTTAAGTAAAAAGTCTTATTAATGGAATATTATATTTCATTATAAGACTTAGCAATGGCCAAAGACTGAAAGCGTAATACAATATTCTGAAAACTGAAACTATGCTGAACAAACTTTAATCTTCTAATATTTAGCCCTTGTTGAGCATCTGGAAATCAGCAGGGTCTTCCTTATGAAGGCCGTAGGTCATGAATCGATCTCAACTGCCTGTAGCTTTGTGGACTGGTCCCTGTGGGACAGACGAGTGCTGGAGCCAGGTCTGCGGTGACGTCATGGCGCGCACACTGCAGGAGTGGCTTTTGCTAGCAGATTGCTTTTCGCTTTTGTGTATGTCTTCAAATACGTGGTTTAAACACGTTTAAAATTATTTCAAATAAGTGTGTATATTTGGTGAAAACACACTAACATTTTTAGAAATAAATATATATTTTAATGTACATATGTGTTTGTATACAAATACATATATACATGTATAATTACATGGTTACTACATAAATTTATATAGCCTATATATGAAAATTTTAAGTGCTTTATTTTTATTTAATATGCTTTATTTTTATACTTATTTTTTGTTTCTACTTCTATTATTTGTATATTTTTAAATTTTTATGTATACTTATAACTGTACATTTAATGACCAAAAATCATGTTAAATGGATATCAGAAAATTATAATCTTTGTGGCTATAACTGAAATTTACCTACTTGAATAAGCAAATGAAATCATGAATTGAATCAAAGCTGAAACCAAATTTATTATTGACTAATTTTTCACAGTATATAACAATGTTTTTATTATTTGGCCTACTTCACTTGTTATATATTAATCATGTCATTGAACATTTTTCTCTAAGACAAAAAGATAAATGTATCTTAACATGATGAAATTCCTTATCTATCTGCTTTCATTCTTTTTGCTGCTTTCCCAAGATCAAACTGGCATATTATATCAAAAATTTTAATTTTTTCTAAAGAATACATATGAGAAAAATTATATGGTATACAAATTGCTATTCAAAAGAGAACAGATTTTTGACAAAAGTGTATCATAATTCACATGCCTGAGAAGATTAGCCTTCATTTCAAGAAATATGTAATTCATCCAAAAGAAATAAAAGGCAACTCCCTGGCTGCTGAGAAGCTCTTGGCAGGAATCCCGATGGCATCTCGGTCCCTTGGCAGCACTGATGCCCTTGCAGGACTGAGTCACTGCTCTGCGGTGCGGCACATGCACGCAGCTGTGCGCTCTGCGGCGACGGGCAGTATCTCAGACTGCATTTCTTTTCTTTAGCTCTGCAGAAGTATTTGACAGTCTCAACTAGATCAGGCTTCTTCAGTCTATAGGGAAGTTTAACTCTGCCAACAAGTTCATCAGGATCTAAAGCCCAGCCCCAGACCGAAAGCTTGGCCTTCAACTTTCCCTTTGCAGGCATGCGAAACAACACTGATTAAGTCTCAGGTGTCATCAGCCCGCTTTCTGTAAATACGTGTGACAATATAATTAATGCAACGTGTGGTTCGGCAGATAGGAACTGTGGTGGCAAACACACAAGGTCATTACCAGTCTACTCAGATGTAATGCTGGCTATTAGTTAATTTGATAACATTAAGATATCCAGAGCAACAGAAATGACTTACACTTGTAAATTGTGATTTACAAAGCACTTTGACATAACATCTGTTATCTGATATAATTCTTGCAGCAAGTCTAGAATGTCGGTATCCAAGAAAGAGGGTATTTTCTCCATTTTGTAGAATGAGAAATAGACTCAGGAGAGTCAGTGACTTTCCCAAGATCAGTGTGAATCAGACAATGTAACATTTACAGTGTAGCATGTATGCAAACAGAAAGGCACATTATTAGGAGCCAGAGCATAAACAGGAGAATAAAACAAAGTACTTCCCTTTTAATTTTTTATTTCAGAGTTTCTAGGAGGTAAATATTTGCCTCCATTAAAAAAATCTTAGTAAATATATGTTTAATGAATAAATATGAATTGAAACTCTTGCCCTTATTCAGGAAAAACCATTAAGGGAAATATATGAACTATTTTAATCCTATGGGTAAACTAAAAGAGTTAAGTCAAATTTCTAACCCCCGGTCAGAAGTCCCAACAGTTTACCTGCACCACAGTCTCATGTCCAACACACACATAGTGAGTTGGCATCAAGGAAAGGAACCACCTTTAATCCCTAACGTCTGAAATGACATCGCCTTGGCTGAGACATCAAACACTATAAGGAAGTAAATTACTCATCTTTTGGCATGGAATTTTGTGCCGCAGAGAAGTAAGTTTCTAACGGGCCCCTTGGTAGTGTGAAAGGAGGTTTGAAGAGGTTCCCAAAGAGCTTCCTAAACCTGAAAGGGCCCCAGCCCAGAAGCCAGCTGGCTGTGTCTCCTAGACAACAGAACAAGTGAGCTGTTCGGAGATTTGGACTCAGGCTAGCTGGGAAGGTCAGATGTCACCTAGGCCTTTTTTTTGTCAAAAGTCAATTATATAGGGCATGTGGTCTCTTTTGCCCAAACACCTGCTTTGATTCTTTTTTTTTTTTATTCACATGCTTTTTTTTCCCCTGCTTTTAGAGAGAGAAGGGGAGAGAGAAAAACATTGATGTGAGAGAGAAGCGTCAGTTGGTTGCCTCCCCTCATGCCCAGACAGGGAGTTGAACCTGTGTAGCATTCATTTTCATATCCAGCACAAACAGTTTTTTTAATCTTTTGATAATCAGGCTAAAGATTTGAGAGCATCCCTTTGGCCACTCATTTTACATCTGCCCCCAGAAAGTCACAAACCTTTGCCAGAGTCAACCAAAGGAAATGTGTTCTGTGTGGGAGCCCGATTCCTAGCCAAAATCCTGATGCTAAGATGCTCTCTTTTTTTTCCTAAGTAAATGGTTAAATAGCTCTTACAAAGATGAAGATGAAACACAAGCCCATGTAATCTACAGTCAGTACAATACTAATACTTACAAGTAGGCTTCCCCACAAAACCATGCTGTTTGGATGTATCCTGTGGTAGGTGAAGGGACAAGGCATAAAAAACCAAACCCATCACTTAAGATTTTTCAGACTGTATGTCACTCCAAGTTTGGAGCACTCTTAGGCATCCTTCACCGTACTTGCTGACCCAACCTTGGCCTGGGGTCTGCTTCTCTGGGAGGCTTTGAGGAAGTGGGTTCCTTATTTCCTTTCTAACAGCACCCATAGGCAGGCCTGCTTTCTTACATAGTTTGCACACCTTTCTCCATCACAATTGAAAATGTCATTTATCTTAAATGAGGAAATTATGAAATCGACCAAGAATTAAGACATCTTGAATTCACATATGGCTGTATTTTGTTTTTAAGAGAGCAGATACCACTCATTAATGGAAGGCAGAGGTAGGGGACGAGAAGGCAGGGTGGCAGATGGGGATGACCTGTCAGGAATCTGTTCATTTCATGTATGCCTTTGTTTTTCTTCCTGTTCTACCATGGGGTATGGGTTCCTATAGGTAAGTTAAAAATCCCAGCACTTACCAAGCTGAAGAAGCTATCACTAAGAAACATTGGCTTCAAGTCATCAGACTGGTGGATTTTCAGGCTGCAGTGCACCAAAAAAAGGACCCTCATGAACTCTGTTTCGTGAGATATAAAGGTTTCATGAAACTAGTGCTTAGCCTGTCAAAATGAAGTAAAGGCTTTAACTCTGAATTCAATCTTTTGAGCCATTTTACTTCCATCTTTTATGGGCAATGTTCCCTACTTGCTGGTCAGTTAAATAAAACTGTAAGACATGATGAAGAGTAAAGGCTGATTATTATGGTCCCCAGTCACAGCTAAGAAAGCTAGAGAGCATATTTTTCCAGGTGTTAGGAAGAGCCTTTGAGGTGCCATGTGGTGGATAGGAAGAGCCTCAAAGGGAAAGCATTTGACAGAAAGGGAGTAGAGCTGGGGGTGAGAAATCAAACACATCCCCTTGGACATCAACGTAGAACTCTTCTGATGTTAGTTTTGCTTTTGCACCCAAATCTGGGGAAAACCCTCAAAATTGAAGAGGGAATAACCTGTTTTCTCACTTTGGCCTCCAAGTGCCTTGGCTCTCCAGCTGTGTTTTCTGCTCCTCCCTCCTGAAGAGTCAGAATTTCTTTCCACACTGTACGCATGCAGTTTTTCCAGATGGACACTTACCATGTTTCCCACAGTGGAACTCTGCCAGGGCTGTTTGTCCTGAAAGAATTTTGGTGTATTTATTACTTAACTTGAATTCAGGTAAAAAGACCTAGTTATCCCAAAGGGTAAAACAACCTGTTATGAGAACTCAATTCTGATTTGAAAGAGAAATGTGTCTCATGACAAAAGAATCTTCAAACTACCTTGGGATTTAAAAATATATTTATTCCTAAAAATCCTAACTTTTCATGCCTATTATCTAATTGTGTCCTACTGCATCACAGTTCAGAGTGGGAGGTGGGGAATGGAAATGACTTTCCTTCTGTTACCTAATTTTAGAGGTGATGTATCAAATTCGGGCTCTAATTTATACACCAGTGTCTCTTAGACTTGTTGGATGCCTACATATTTACAGACAAATGTCCTTGTTTAAAAATAGGAATGCCATCCAACGCTGTATAATTAATTATGATTTGCCGCGGCATTGCACTGTCTAAAATATGTTCTCATGAAGTCCGTTTTATCTCTCATTTAACCTCCTCCCCTGTGGCTGTACAGGGTCAGCATGAGGGCCTCAGAGCAGTTCACTCTTTAGCATCCCAGGGAGGCCGGAAAGCAAATCTGAGGACCGGTTCTCTTCCAGGTCCTCAAAACACCTCTGAAGTTTTCCTTCCAGCATATATGACATTTATAAGTACTATTGACTTGGGGACATCTGGTATAGTGTCCATAATAAAAAATAAATCATTTGTGATTCGAAAAAACAAAAACCTGAGTGTTAGGGTGAAGCAACACCTAGCAAATTTCACCTTCTTCCTTCAACATACAGAATCATTTGCCCAATGCCAGGCCCCAGACGAGTAACGCCCGGGTTAGTGTGTAGGAACGGAAGTCCTCAGCTGGAGTTCAGAATCCCTTTCAGCTCTAATCTGTGACTTTGTTCAACAGTTAAGAACACTCTGTTACCTGCACTTCCAGCTCTGTGACAGAAATGTGCCAGGAACCAGCTCTGCAAATTCTGCCCCGGCTAACAGGGCAAAGCTGAGGCGGAGTGGACGCCCACCTCTCAGCGCAGCCTCCTTCATCTGCGCCCTGTGTTGACCTTACCTGGGGCTTCCACGCAGCTGTGCTCTTTCCTCTGAAACTGCCACCACCTCTTAAAAACTTAAAAGGATCTGTTAACCAGTTCAAATTATTTATACACATTGTTGGTGACTCGCACATTCCAGTGGTACAAAGCATATTTACTTACTCAAGGGATTTTCTGTATTAGCAAACCCCAAAGGGAATTGGGGTCTGTAGGTGTGGGGAGGCTTTGAAAAGCAGCTGGATTCAGTCAGAGTGTGAAGGTGAAGGTCCCCCGTACTCCTGGCAGGGAGGGTGGAGGTGGATCAGCCTGCAGGTCCTGGTTTTGAGAGTTTTTGAGTGCAGAAGATTATCACCCCCCTACTCGGAGTCTTACCATCATGCCCCAGCACAGGACTGCTGCACGCAGCAGGCGAAGACAGAATCAGATACAAGCAGCAGTTCTGGCTTTGTCTGAGCCTCTGTACTCTTCCCTAGAGGATCAAAACACCTATCGCATACTTCAAGATTCCTTAATATCTTTTCTTCTAAGCGATTCTGATGTATAAAAAATTTAAATTGAAATGAATCCATGTGTTTCATACAATCTATCTTTAAAAATGTGTCCACTGGCTTAAGTGCTTATATTTCTTTTTGTCCCAGGCTTGTTCATTTTTATTTTCCACTGTGCTATGAAGGAGAACGTTCAGAAGCAGTGGAGGCGGCATCTCTGCTGTGGAAGATTTCGGTTAGCCGACAACTCGGGTAAGGGGCATGTCGGTGACTGGTTTTCCCATCAGAGAGCAGTAGTGGGAAACGCTTGTCACTTGCTTTTCCATTGCCAGAGATGGTTATAAAGGTGGGGCATGGAGCCTGAGAGTATTAAGCGTGCAAGAAGTCTGAGGACCCTAGGCCCAACCCTTCTATTTGGCAAAGGAGAACACGAAGTCCACACAGGTTGAGCTGTTCAAGGTTTTATGTCTAGCTTAACAACTCCGACATCCAGAGGTTCCACTAGGCCATTGGTACCTTCCCACGTTTTTGAGGTCCTCATTAGGCCAAGAGATTTTTCTCAACTCTAAAAGAAGTACCTGAAGAAAAGTATTACAGTTTTTAAAATTACCATCAGTGGTTACTTCTCACGCTTAGGATGTTAAAGTGGGATTTTAAACAATACTTGACACAGGATCAAAGTAAGAAACTTACTTATTTCTTCAGTTTATTATTGTTTACGCCGAATGCTCTAGAAGTGTTAAATAATACAGTGATGATTCTTCTGGCCATAACACATTCCCCCCACAGCAGACTCACACAGAGATGTCATTTCTTGCAGACTGGAGTAAGACAGCTACCAATACCATCAAGAAAAGCTCTGATAATCTGGGAAAATCATTGTCCTCAAGCTCCATTGGTTCCAACTCAACCTACCTTACATCCAAATCAAAATCCAGCGGTCCCACCTACTACAAAAGGAATAGTCACACCGGTAAGTCCTTCTGGCCATGGCGAAGGTGTTCTCTGATGCAGTCCTCAGCACGTTTTCATTGTGAAGATCAGAATATCATGGCAACAGATAGATCACAGTGCCCAGTAGGGTGCTTGTCTTACATTTATGAAAATCAAAATCTACTTGAAGACCTTATTTGGCACCTGTGTGAATATTTTGTCCTTTTTTTAGATTTTATAACCCGCATTGAATCTACATAGCCATGATATCATTGATTCTGAATATTTTTGTAACTTCCTTTGATTCAAAACTTAGTTTTCTTTAAAAATTGTAGTATCTTATTTGATAAGTTATGTATTTTACTTTAAAATTGTGTATAGAAATTGAGTTGCAGATTATTTCAGCATAGTATGAAAGTTACTGGGCAAGTTCGCATGGAAATGGAAAGAAACATCATCCAGGATGTGTGTTAACTGTTAAGAATGAAATCATTAACCATGGAAGGTATTATCGCCAGCTCTGTTTAAATCACTGATTAAACAAAAAAAGAAGATATGAAAGACTAGAGGACACCATATTTGGGAAGGGATGTAGGAAGGTGAGAAACACCTCCTGTGTTACCATATTCACGATGACCACAGAGTCTAGCAGTGAGCATGTGATGAACAGCCCTGAAGACAACATGGGGATAAAGATGAGTTTGCAGTACTTGAGAGCCAGTGATGAGTGAGATAAGGTATCATCTTTCAATAATTTCAAAGGGAAATAGCAGAATTGCTACTTTTAAATACTAATGAAACCTCAGGCAAATGGCTGTCAACACATCACCCAGCACTTTCCTAATAAAAGACACTTCTGAAAGGATACTGGGAATCACATTTTAATTTTGAATTAGTTTAGCTGTTGAGCATAAACAGAGGTGAATGGCACAGAAAAGCTTCATCTTTGACTTTTGGCAGACAGCAAGTGTGTTGTGTGATGTGTAGGTGCTCACACGGCAAACACTTGAATCTCCAGTGTCCTCATGTACGTTTGCACCCTTCCACCCATTCCTGCTCACACACCTGTCTGCCCCACCATGGGAGTGGCCACTGCCTGGGATTCAAGAAAGATGTTTGCGTGTATGGAGAGTTTGTTGATTCCAAAATTAATTAGAGAAAAGTAACCTGAAAACTTGGAACAGTTGAGGAGACTCTTGGAGTCCAAGATATTTTTGGTCATTTACTAAAAGCTATAAACTCTCTTCCAGAATAAGGTACAGCCTTTGAGTTTTGTACAGTTTTGCCTAAACCTAAGAGCCCTGTGCACCCCTGCTGGAAATACCTGTGTAAGAAAATTAATAACAGGTGTTGTCTGAGATAATCTAACATAGATTATTCTACTTAAAGGGTAATTTCCTGGCACAAAACGTCTTTTATTTATAATGAATGAATGTTTCACTTAATATGATCAACCTTAAAATTAAATACTCATTTGGTGTCCCCTTCTAAAATACAAATGGTTTATACCTTATGTCAGTTACAAAAGAGTAGGATTAGACCTATTGAATTGTTTTCCTCTTAGCACAGCTAACACAGCTAGCCTCCAGAAGGGCCATTATAAAAGTAGAAAAGTAGATAAAAAAGGTAGATAATTTGGAACAGGGGGCATTTGGGGAGCATTTATGAAATACTTGAAAGTCTTAAGGATCATGGGGAAAACTCACTAAAGGATGAAAGGAAATGCAGAAATGAAGAAACCAAAGAAAATCTTTGCATATGTTTTTGTTAAAGAATTCATTAATGTAAGTTTGTCATAATAAAACTCTTGGTGTTAAATGGTCCTTGTCACCTGGCATAAAGCTGTAGTTGGCTGTATGCCGTACTTCTGTGATATGACAAATTCTGGTCTCCCACCCACTGATGTGCATGTGGCCTTCTGCGGCCTGGCCCGTTCTCAGTGGGACTGCGGGGCACTTGGGTCCCTTGGAGTGCGTGTGGAGTCACTGCATGTCATCGTGACTATCTAGCTGGTTTGTTTCTTGGAATTGATCTGGAAATTCATATGTTTATGGTGTAGATAATGTCTTCTAAGACCATTCCTTCAACAAAAGTGGATCATTCAGGTAAACTATTTTTCTTTTTTGAATGCATGAGTTTGTTGCAAGGTAATCAGAGAATATTTGCATGAATGAAACTAAGACTCTGCTGCACCAGCAAAATTGCTTGTTCTTTACAATACTTGGCAAGCGCAATGACATTTCTGCCCTGAGCTGGGATTTCTGAAATTTCCAACGGTTGTTTGCTGTGTTGGCTCTTGTCTGCATGGGGGTCTGCAAGCCGCACCTTCTAGGAAATGTACCATGCTCTGCGGTTAGTAAGTCTCCTGTCAAGTAGAATAACCACCACCACAACAGCACTACTTGAGAGGTTTGTGATGGAAAGGTGGGAAGTGCCATGCAGTACTTTTCACTGCTCTTATGGATTACTGGATATGTCATGGTACATTCATAGAAGTCATAAGAGAGAAACTGTCGATTTCAGGCCTGCTTTTTGAGGATTTTTATCTGCTTAAAATCTCAGCATAGGTCAAATATTAGTTCATTTGCCTAGCCCCTGGTTTTCAAACTTGCAGCTATAATCAAAATCTACATTGCCCATTCTGTGATAATCTAACCAAAGGACTGGGAATAGCATATACATTGATATACAGCCCTTGTTCAGAATTTTACTTTATTAGACTGTGAAGACCCATACAATAGGTCAGATATTGGGAATGGAGCTGGTCAAAATCTCTAAAAAGTACATGCCCCAGGAAGTTATCAGTGAAGTAGAATGAATATATCCTTGAAGTTTCTTTTAGGATGTGTAATTTTCTAAAAATATCAAGCAAAAATTGTTCATTATTGAGATATGTCAATAGAAAAATCCCCAACAGAAAACCAATGGCTAGTGACTACATGAACTGAAGGAAAGCGGATTCAATCAACTTGCCCAGAGCTCAAAGGGGGAGGGGCTTAATACAATGAATGACCTGAGCCTTTTTCTCACCAGTCCTGGGACATAATCATTCTGGCTGCTTCAGTTTGCCCGTTCTTCCATCAGCCATCCACTCTCTCTTGCTTCCTTTAGTGCGGGATGGTCATACTGTTTCCTATTTCCTATTTCAGCCTTTTTTTTTTTTTTAGTGTCTGTTCCAACACAAGGTAACAGTTGAATATTTTGGGTTCTTTCCAAAGACAACAGATGTAATGATGATGGCTTTTACAATTATTGAAGAATTCTTAGTGTTTTTGCTCATACTGGGTCTAACTTACTCAAAACAAAAAAAAATGGCTAGAAGCGAGCATTCCAGTTTTAGAGCTGTGATTCCTAGAAGCACATTTTCGTGGTAGAGTTTTTTCCTCTTCCACAGAGACTAGAGAAGGCAAAACTGTAGGGAACTAGTACTTTGGAGAAGGCTGTATTTGCTCCTTCATCAGTGTGAAAGCTCTGTGGTTAATTTAATGTGAAGACAGCCATATGTATTTGTAGATAATAGAGCTTAATTGAGTGTCAGAGTACTATCTGAGCCAATTTTAGAAGCTTTTGAGTCTAGGGAAATAGTACTTAAATATATGAGACTGGGAGATTTAGAACAAAAATGTATTTAGCAGTCCTTTATTATTATCAATTACTCTGATATTGCTGTCAGCAATAATATAATTCTGAGAATGTAGCACAGCTAATAAGAACATATACTTACATATTTCTGTTAGACATTTTAATTTTTATAACTTAAACATAATTAATAAAAGATTCTTTTTCTATATTCCAATCATTTTACAGGGTAAAAACCATTGGGAAAGTGTGTTTAAAATTGCTTTTTGATGTTTGTTTTCATTCACTTTTTATTCTAAAGATCCTTTAAATTATATTGTATAAATTTTTTATTATAAAAAGTATCAAATATACATATAAAAAGCAGAGATGATAGTATAATGAGTCCCCATGTACCTATCAACTCACAGTCACCTACCCATTTTTCCCTCCCTGTATTATTTTGAAAACATATCTTAGACATCGTATCATTTCCCCCATAAATATTCCAGCATCTTTCAATTCATTTGCTACATAATCTGTCACTACTTCTTTTGAGCCTTTGCCACATTTTTTTCTTTGCAGCAATTTTCTGATTATTCATCAGCTCTTTGAAAAATACCACTACAGGAACATTTCTTTCTTCTTCTTTTTTTACAGGAACATTTGTTAAAACAAATCGAACACAAATTACTAGAAGGCAAGTTAACATTGATTTATCCATAGGAACGCACTTTGAAGACAAAAAACATGACATTTTAGTGCTGCCTGTTACCAGAGCTTCATTTCCTCTGTGTCCTGTTTTAATGTACAAAATACAGTGTACAGTGTGGTGGCCCTTCGGCACACTGCCAGCTCTTCTTGCAGCCTAATTGCTTGTGTTATTTCTTACAGACAATGCTTCTGTGGACAAGTCCTCATCAAAACTGACCCATGCTGATGGAGAACAAACATCAATCATCCCTGTCCATCAGGTCATTGATAAGGTCAAGGGGTATTGCAGTGCTCATTCAGATAACTTCTATAAAAATATTATCATGTCAGACTCCTTCAGCCACAGCACAAAGTTTTAAAGTCTGTAACACAAGAAAGAGGAATCAGTCTGCAGACACATGATCTGCAAGCAGTGAAAACTGTGACTAGCAGGTGTAAATATGCCATCACCTAGGTAACTGCATATATATGAGGAGTGTACTTTGTTAAAAAGGCTTTTGTGAAATTCAGAATTTGTCTTTTCAGTGTATTTCTTCCATGAGGAAGTTCGTGTCATCACTAAAACTTCAGTACTGACAGCAACGTGACTCAGTGGCCACAGGAAATATGAATTTTTAAAATACATAATTGGATAAGACAAATCAGAGCTCAGGAGGAGACATTAAACATTAGAGGGCAGAGGAGGGACTGAGCCAGGGACACACCTTAAGTTAGAGCTCATTCATACCCCACCTAGTCGTCAGGTTTGGACATGGCTGTCTGCTTCATCAAAGTCTTTCTCAACAACCGAAAGCGTATTGATATTTCTGACTCTCTTGGCTGCCCACAAATCCCATCTCAGTGCTAGTTTCTGGGAATGCAGTGGCATCTTTCCTCTTTTTCAATGAAATTTCAACCATAGATACAAAAGAAAGTCTAACCTAAAGATTGGATAGGAATTTTTCCTCATACCAGTGTTTAACCTTCAGGAATACAACATACTGAAGAAAGAAAGAATTCCCCGAATTTTGGCCTTGTTAATATGAGGCCATGTAAATTTATACCATTTCATTTATCCTATTCAAGCCACAAAGCTTAAATATCATCATTAATTATCATTCATCCTGCACATGTGTATCAAGTTTAGTGCTGACCTCCCAGCAGGTGTTGAAGAATGGATCTCTCACCTCTGCGCTTGCTCCTCTGCTGTATGTCGAGCTCACGGGCCCATGGGAAGAATGAGAATTCCCACTGGGCACACTGTGTGTAGTAGTCTCCCCCTTTTGGGGAATTCAGCCATTGGGAGTCTCCGGCTTTGCCCTTGCTCTGTAGACTTTAAGGCATTTGCAAGCACACAAATGAAAAGCCTGTCAACTTCCCCTTTTAAGAGTTTTGTTCCAAGGAATATAAACAGGCAAATGGGTGACTTACCATAATCAAAATAATTTATAAACATGTGGGTCTACAATTGCTAGTGTAGAACTATTTGTACATAAGACCTCTGATACAAGAGCCAGAGGAGGTCTGGCAAGATAGATGGTGTGTTATTTATGGGTTAGATTCTGCATACAAGCCATACATAATATCAAGCAGCTTACCTAACTCAAACTATCCTGAGTAATGTGCTTGCTAGTGAATGTTTAGGAGACCAAATTTTAATTGTTCTTAAATGATGAATGTGTATCTAGTTTCTCACCAGTTGGTCTCAGTATATGCTGTACCCTTACACTTTCTCTGGGTTATCAGGGAAGTACCAGATTCTGGGAGGTGGCAGCCTAAGTGTTGGGAAGATGGGCCGTTCTGGAGCCGATCTGTGTGACGGCAGATCCCAGAACCGAGCACCTGGGGGCCTCTCCCTCTGTGCAGAAAGCAGGTAGCTCTCGGTCTGAGACACAGGAGAACATTCAGGTTGTGCAGCTGCCAAGGGGCCTCCCACCTTTTGCTCATCTTCAACCATGAAGCTATTTGCCCGACTTGAGAGGATGATATGACCATGTGGTGGTGGGTTTTATTACTGCTCCATTTTGCAGCAGCATGGAGCCCTGTCCTGGGTGACAGGGGCACTGCCCAGCAGGGCTGTCACAGGGAAGGGGTGTATATAGGAGGGAAGGATAGAAAATCTTAAAATCAATCAGATTCACTACCTTAGAGCCAAATTTTTTTCTGTAGGCATATATTAACAGGCTGCTTATTCTGGCAGAGATTATATAGAGATGAAAATTAATCTTAAATAGTCACGGAATCTTCATATACTTTCCCCAAGCCTTAGAAAGTCTTGATAGAATTTAATTAGCTTTCTGCTGTGAAATTTCTACCCGAAGTGCTTACTGAGTTAACGCTGATTAAGAGATAGCTACAAAACGACTTTGATTTCTACTCACATTTGTCCTGATCTGGGAAAACCCTTTTTTTTTTTCATATTTGACAACAAGGTCAGCTCCACTTTAGAAATGTCCAGTAACCAGGTAGAAAAAAAAATGAAGAAACAGCTGAATAGAAACATTTGCAAATGGATTCAGAGGCTGAGCCAAATTATACCCTCAGTTCTAAGCATGCAGTTCTCACCTTCATTTCACCCCCTCAGAACAAAGCTGCAGGAATGTAGCTGTGGAGCCAAAATGCAGTCTAGCCTGACTTTGAGAATAATATCAATTCAGTCTTTTTTCCCTTCTGTTTTAAATGACACTTGTTAGAGTCTTCATGGAGATACCCCCCACCCCCCGCCCTGTAGTCACCAGTACTTGTGCTGGAAAGCTTTTCTATGTTCGTGACTGTCATAGACCCTTCTGTACATATTTATTTATTTGTGTTTATAAATGTCAGCCGGTTGTCTCTCTTAGCTTTATATCGCCTGGCTTGGTCATTTTAATTAACTTTCTATTGCAGAGACTGTATATATTTTTTCTAAGTACTTTGTGAAATAGGTTTCTGTAGCAGTATCTTTGCATATGATACATAAAAGTGACTGTGAGTGCATTTGGAATTAGTAAGAAGCTACTGATGGCGGATTTGCCGTTGTAGTTCAATGGCAATGTTTTTCAAATAAATACTTATGTTGTTTGTGTTCCAAATTATTTCGCTTCTTTTATGAGTGAATGTTTTTATTTCTGACTCTTAAATAGGAAAAGATTATTTGACAGCTGGAAAATAGCCTGCCTCCAGTTAAGCTAGTGACACGGGCCACTTTGCCAAAACACTGAGAATGAGTACGTTACAAAGATCCCGTTTACTGGAGATGAATGCATTTTGAAGGTCTTAGATTTTAAGATGACTGATGTGACGCCAAGCTCTGTGGCCGATTAAAAGTAATGTAGTTTTCTTTTGGGGGAAGTCTTCCACATCCCAAAGAAGGGAACTGAATCAGTACTATTATGTAGAAGTCAGGCCCTGGGATGTTTTCTCACTTACAGTTGCTATTTTCACTGTGGGAGGCTTAGAAAACGACAGAGTTTAGAACAGAACCCCCGCACTTCCTTTTGCCATGATCATTTCGGAGAACTCTTTCCTGCGGAGAGCCGAGGCCGCATTTGGCTCACAGCCCTCCTCTGTGCTGAACTGTGCGGTGCGCTTGCCCGTCACTGCTGAACAGGGTCTTCCGCGCCAATGTTCACAAGGCCTGGCCAAGCCATGCTAAGAAAACAGGCAAACGGTTGCTTCAGATGCATCTATGAGCAGGTTCCTTCAGAAAGCCTGGGGTCAGTGGGAACCAGTCATTGGATTTGCAGGCGGACCCGTGTTTATAGTATTTTGAAATGTGAAGGAACTGGGCTTATAAATACAGTGTTTTAGAAGCACTTCTGTGCTTTCCGTTGAATAGCATTCTACTTTCCTCGTATAAAAACATGAACTCTCTCTCCCTCCTCCCCTTCGACTTTACTTGTTTTCTCACTTTTTCCCTCTCTCTCCCTTTCCCCACCGCCCGCCCTCTCTCGGCATTTCAAGGAAGAATACTTAAAGTAACAGTTCTCTTTTTCAGCTTTCCTAGAGAAAAATAAGAATGAATGTAAAATATTGAAATATTTGTATTCTATAGCCTGTCAAAAAATGGGGGGAAATGACATATTTTATTACCGTAGCCAGCTTCAGCCTAAAGTAAGTAATTTGGATTGGATAGAAAAAAAATGAAATCTGTAAACATATTTGGCTACCTCATACTTCTTTGCTTTCTTCTGTAATTTTCACCACAGTCTGGGGTGGAGGGGGTGTTGTTGCAGCAATCTCTCACTTGGGAAAAGTGGTGATTAAAGATGGTAAGTAGCCTACCTGTGGCCACAGAGAAGGGAACAGGGGGACTCAAACCTGAGTCCATCGGACTTTGTGCTCACTCTTCTACGTGAGAGGGCCCCTTCAGACAATGGGCAGACTTGTGGAGGAAGGTAATTCAAGGACAAGGTCAATGCCATAAGATTTTGATAACAGCTTCTAGAACTTGAGACAAAAGCTCTGAACTAGCAAAGCATTAGGAGGATTTGGTCTTTGAAGTTTTGATAGATGCTGATTGGCCTCCCCTGGGAGTAAGGAAAGACATTCCAGGCATGGAGGTTGGAAAGTCCAGGGCAGTGAGTGGAACATAGTTGAGGTTTGCTTGATTGTGGGGTGTGTGGGAGAAGGTTGTGGAACTGTGAAGAAGCCAAAACCAGGCCACGGTGTAAGAGCTGAGTGTGTGGCTGGGCGAGTTTCACCTATCAGCAGGTACCAGGGAGCCACGCAGCTTCCCAGGGAGGGAAGTGAGTTCTGGTTCAAAGTGTTTGTAGAATGATAATGAGAAGGCAGAGTGACAGACTCGGGGGAGAGTGAGGAAGCCTCAGGGAAGTTGCTGGAACAGGCAGGCAGTTAGGGGAACAGAGTCTGTGGATCTTGGAGGAGGGGGCTTGCCACAGGCTTTCAAAGCAGCAGGAGCCCTCCTTTGGGTAGGTGCTAACTCTGCTTACTTAACAGTGAGTCCTGGTCCCAGTTGCCTGGGGGTTAGAGAAGCTAAGAAACAAAGCAAGCCTTTCAAGATGAAGGAAGGGAGAGAGGGGAGGAAAGACAGAGGAGGGGGAGGGAAAGGAAGAAAAGGGGAAGAAAGAAGAAGGAAAAAGTTCCTAATGTGAAGAAATGTGGTGAAAAAAGAAATCCCTCGCAGACAATGGTAGGGTGATTAGCAGTGGGAAAGGGGGATGAGGGGAGGCAGGAGAGAGAAAATGGGGGAAAGAGACATGACTTGGGGCAGCGAACCCACAACACAACATACTAGCAATGTGTTATAGATCTGTACAACTGAAACCTATATAATTTTATTACCCAGTGTAACCCAAAAAAATTCAATTAAAAATAATGTGATGCAAGGTGGGAGAAGAGCTGATGGGCTAGTTGTTTGAAGGAGTGTGAACATAAAGGAAGGGTGTCTTGTGTCCTGTTGGATGACTAGTAATTTCAGACACATTTCAAAGTCTTTTGAATTTTTTAATTACCTATTCTGGTTGATTTATTTTTATTCTGAATTACTTAAAATAATTTTTATTTAAAATTCAAGATGTCAGTGAGAATAAAGTATTAGATATTCACATTAATATAGAACTATAGTATTTATTCTTATAGTGTCTACTTACCCTGTGTGAGAAAATAACAAAATAAAAGAGTTTACATACTCTAGGAGCAAAAGAAAGACCGCTAGAGCACAGCAGTGTTTTCCTGTCTCCTTGTTCTAAAGCTCCATCAATCACGTGTATTCAGTGGCTGAAACCCTGCGCTAGACTTTGGGAGGTTGCAAAATAAACACAGAACCTTCCCACTAGGATTTCACTGGCCAGAGGAGCTGACAGATCTGACACGTTTGAAATTATCTTAACTCAGTGAAAATCGGTTTATCTGACAAATTAGAGCCTATGCATTGTCTCTGATAACACTTAACAGCAATAAATGTAAAGTGCATAGAACGTCTGGAGCACTTAAACTTGACACTTTCTGCTATTACCATTTTGTTTCTTTTATTTCGTATGTGTGTGGCTTTTCCACTGAATGATGTTAATATTAAGGTCCGGTGCACTGGATTATGTCTATGCTTACCATTTGCATAGACAATAGCACCCTGCTAGTAGCCACATAAGTCAAGTTTGATTAATGCTTATGAAACTAAATTGAAATTTGTGTGTAGTCTGCCTGGTACATTTGCACTTATATTTTGGAAAAGTCGATCTCAGAGTACCTTGGATTTTGGTAGGTTTGCAAGAGCATGGGCTAGAAATGCAAAGCAAAGTGGGGAAAACATATTAGCATTATGCTATGCAAGACCCTTTAACCTAAATGCTATATGTCACTTTATATAATTCAGGCAAATGGGATAAGAACAAAAAGACATCAGTTTGAGGTTGACTTCAGTTCTTTCTAATGGTATTGGAAAAGGAACTAAATCCAACTCAAGCCTGAGAGGAACAAAAATATAAAGCAGCTTTTGAGCAATTAGCTTGGGAACTGCTTCATGGCTGCTTCTGGCTGCAGTACTAGGGAAGTTAACGCAAGGGCACCGCGGGTCCTCATGGAGCCTGGCCCCCAAGTGCGCTGGCGGCCAGACTGCGGGGAGTCCGGGACCAAGAAATGATGGTCTCACACATCCAGCACTTATTTTGTCTGCAGTGCTATAGCTGTTGGTTTTGTTTTTTAGACTTCATTTTTCAGAGCAGTTTTACCGTCTCAGCAGAATTGAGAAGAGATTTTTCACATGCCCCATTCCCCGCTACCACACATGCGCATCCTCCCCCATTACCAGCATCCCCCACCACGGTGGTACATTCATTACATCCCGTGAACCTATGGCAATGCATCACTATCACCAACATCCAAAGTTTACTTTAGTGTTCATTTTTCATGTGATAAATTCTACAGGTTTGGACAAATGTAATGGTATCTATCCATCATTATGGCATCACACAGAGATACTGCTGCCCTAAAATGTCTCTGTTCTCACCCACTTGTCTTTCTCTCTACCCAGCCCCTGGCAACCGCTGACTTGTTGCTGTCTCCCTAGTTTGACCTTTCCCAGAATGTCATATAATTGGAATCATATAGTATGCAGCCTCTTCAGATTGGCGGCTTTCACTGTAATATGCACTTAAGTTTCCTCCATGTCCTTTCATGGCTTGATAGCTCATTTCTTCTTAGTGCTGACTAATATTCCATTGTCTGGATATACCATAGCTTACTTACCCATTCACCTACTGAAGGACTTCTTTGTTGTCTCCAAGTTTTGGAAATTATGAATAACATTAATACACATCTGTCTGTGAGTTTTTCAGTGGATGTAAGTTTTCGGCTCCTTTGGGTAAATACCAAGGAACACGATGACTGGATTGCACTGTAAGAGAATGTTTAGTTTTGTAAGAAACCACCAGGCTGTGTTCCAAAGTGGTGATACCATAGTGTTTCCTCTTTGCTTGTTGCTCTATGTCTGAAGCCCACCCTCTTCCTCTCCAAGGCCTTTAGTTTCTATTTCCTCGCAGCTTTGTTTTGCATGAAGTGACCATGGGGCCAGTTCCAGATACCATACAGCCGTGGCTTCAACATCTCTTTGTTTAAATTCTGGAGAAAGGGCCCCTGATTGAGTCAGCTCCATGCAAGCATCTACACCTTGTCCCAGAACACTAGGTATGACTGTGGCTGCCCAGACTCACCCATCAGCAGAAGCCATGGAAGGAGGGGGAAGGGCAAACCCATCCATTCAAACAGGATTCTTAGAGTATGTTCAGTTAGAACCATTGGATTATTTTTAAAAGTGTGATTTATTAAAGGGTGTTAGCTCGTTGTGTTGGGTTGGGTCATCCAGAAAGCAGAACAAATTGAAAAACGCAAACAATTTATTGGGAATAACAGCTGTGAAAGATAAAAGAGAGAGGTAGGAAGAGGGGACAAGGTAGGCCAGCAGGTGTCACACCTGTGGAAGGAGAGGCAGAAGGAGTAGGACTGGGTAGGAAGGAGGAAGGTCTGATAGGAAGAGCCTCTGAGCACAATGCAACTGTGAGGAAGTTTTGCCAGCTCTACCAGGAGCTCCAACGCAAAGACCTGTCACTGAGAAGCACTGGACTGGGGGGTCACAGCCAGGTCCCGCTCCTCGCACTGTGCTCAGCTACTGGCTGGGACTTCTTAGGGAGAGATTCCTCGACCATAAGCCAGCAGCACACCCAAGGTGCTGTATCTGGAGGCCATTAGCTGACTCCACCTCCTGCAGCAAGCTCCTCATTGAAAGATCTGAGTGGCATACCCCAGGGCCACTCTCCATACTCACAAAAATCCAGGATGACTAGAGAAACCACCTTGCAGGCTGTGTGACCAGGAGCAATACCGAGTCACCCTGCTGCATCACTCCCAGCCATGTCCCCATGCTTCTGCGTGCATGCCAGGCAAACACCAAGCAGCAGTAAGAGACTTACAAAGAGAAGAGATTTTAACAAGAATAAGTGGGGTTTAGAAATTCCCTGTGACTCTTAATTATCCATATTTTTTTCTATCTACTCTTACTGTGTCAAATCGAGATTCTGTAGAAACCTATACGTGACCTGAATTGAGCAGCTGAAAATTACTTCTTTTCGACCCCATTTGGGAAATGTCTATGTTTCCTCGCATGGCTGTTAGGTTGCTAGGAGAACTGTGCTAACAAACAACCAGTGTTTGTTAGACTTGCTTTGTGTGAATTCTGGTAAATACGCTTTTGTTCTGGTTGAGTTGTTGTAAGGTCCCAACCCGCATGTTAGCCTAGGTTCTGGGACCATCCGCCTTTCAGTTTCTGTGGGGAGAAAGCCAGGCTGTACCTTGTAGGAAAGCAGGTGAACTCTGACACTCTTGGCTAGTAAGGAGGAGAAGAACTAGGGAAAGAAGTCACGTGGAACTACTATTGTTTAAGGTTTAGAAAAGTGGATTGACCCCATTCTGCTAAAACCAACTAGATCTTTGTTCTGAAGGAATCATTTAATGCAGAAGGAAGGTCACGGGTTTAATGCCTAGGAAATATGTGCTCTGCTATTAGTGTGTTCTGCATGGTGCTGTGTGACTTTGGGGTGCCCCCTGTCTGCTGCGGGCCTCAGTGTATTTATCTGGTAAGGAAAGGAGGCTGTTTAAGTGCTCAAGTATTTTTAGCACTAGAATTTTATAGTTCCCTTTACTTCTTTAAATATAAAAGTTCTAGTAGTTTTCATTTAAACACCAAATCCAAAGCCAAAAAACTAAATGTCCTACAAGACATTTGATCTTGTTCAATCTGAATTTTTCAAGAGAATACATGTAGTTTATGTCTTTTTATTTCCAAAATTAATGCCTTTTCTATACTCATACTTTGATATTTTCAGGGCAGTAATTAACTCTTTTAAGATAAAGTAGGAAGATCATCTCACAAATAACAAAAGAGAAGATGGCCCGGCAGTAAGGCTATATACTCCTTGTGAATATCAGAGAGAAGGCCCCAGTTTTCTGTTAGTAAATCTGTGGAATTAATGATCCCCCCAATGTGGGTACAGAAATCTTATTTCTCCTCCCTGGCTGTGTTACACCACTGTGCACAGTCCACAGAGCACAGGTGGCAAACATAAGTCCCGTGGGCCGAAGCCGACCCTCCACCTTGTTTTATCCGGCCCAGCACCTTGTTTCTACCCAGTGGCAACGCCAAACTCCTTACCCCTAGTTAAGGAGCAGTTACATTTATACAGTCCTGAGATTACATTTGGCCCTCTGAAGGCAACGCGAGGCTGATGTGGCCCCCGCAGTGAAAATGAGTCTGACACCCCTGCCGTAGAGGAAAAGATCACAGATCAGCAGGAAATCCAAAGACAGCAAGCAAAACAGATTTGACAGTTGCCAGGAAGGGTCCTCAGGTGTGCAAGAGGCTCTCTGGCTGGGTGGGTGAGAAAGGCAAGCCCGATAGGTCCCATTTAATAAACACCCATGGGTATGCCCCACAGCGCAGAGGAGAGAGTCTTCTCCTTCCCGCCGCCCCAGGTGGCTAGGCTGGGTTTGCCTTCTGATTAGAGAAAGCCCAGGTATAAAGTTATAGAGGGCAGTTCTCAGCCCGGAACTGACGGCCAAAGATCCAAGACGCACTCTGAAGAGAGAACATTTCATGTGACTCCCTTTCAAGGGCGCCGAGAATCTCTGATGTGGTATCAGACATGAGCTTACAGATGCGCCGATGGGAACTCGTTCATGGCAATGCAGAGAGTGTGGAGCAGAGCAAGGATGCTTGAATGGCTTGCAAGTCAGTACAGCTACTAGATCGGTGTCTGCATGCTTCCGGTTAACATTTTAACCGGAAGCTGATACACACTTATTTCTTCAAAGTGGGTGATAGATAGCTAATTAAATATGTCACTGTGTGCACACACACGCACACGGACTGTTCTCTGAGTAAAGTACTCAGAGCTGTAAAAAGAACGTTTTCTTTTCAGGAACAATTCCAAGCAAGTACTCCAAACATAAGTGTTAGAAAATGTTTTACTAGACCTTTATAGAAAAATCAGTTTGTAGTTACAAAGTGTGGGCTTCCCCCCGGCCCTGCCTTATCCACAAAAGCTATAATGGATTGCTAACATACTTGTGGCTTTCATTCTTCCAAATAATTCCCAATTCATTTGGGCACTTTTTTCCTTCAAAGGATCTTTTTTTAAAAACATTTGTTCTGTTCACTCAGTAAAAGCCTTTGAAATTTCAGCACTCTCTCCCTAATCCTTGAGTTAATTTCTCCCCGTATCTCACTTAGCATGTATGTGGGATGAAAGTGGCCGTGAGAAGCCCGCAGTCACAGTGAGGAAGCAGATGTGTCATCGCCTGTCCTTGCCTTCCGTCGCCTCTTTTATGTCCGCCCATCTCCCCAGTGTGAGTGACCCTGGGCCACTGAGCACTTCCAGAGGGAATTCGGGAGTGCAGAGCATGGCCTTCCGCACAGTTCCCGCACTCGCTTCCCCCCTCCTTCGAAACCCTCGTGAGCACGAACCTCTGGTAGGTCCAGTGTGGGGTGGGCAGGAATCCAGAATATAATGTTTCCTGCACGATAATAGTGTTACTTCCTAAAATTCATGAAAATGAGCTGTTAAGTTTCATGAAACATTCCTTGTCATAAAAACTGCTCCATATCGTTCGAGTCAGTGAAAATGGCCTCCTAGAGGAACTGGAAGGCACAGTGAGCCCCTCTGTGTTTCCTTTACAGAAAGGAAAGCAACTCCAGAGATTAGCTGAGATTATATCGATGGGAAATTGTAACCCACCCCACCATTCTTTTGACATTGTTTCTGTGAATTCTGACTCTGACTAATGTGTAGCTTTTGGATAAACAGCATGTTTGTATCAGAATCCTAGGAACTAACTTCAAAACATATAGACCCTGACCTTCAGGCATCCCAGTTCCAGGCGGCTTGCTGACCTTCACCCATGGAGCCAGGATGACATGAAGTCAGGATGACGTGAATCCAGGACAACTAAACCACGAGGATGCACACTGGACCGTCACTGGCCTTATCAGGATGGACCGTGCTCATCTGCACGTGGAAAACTTTTCAGCTCCCTCATGGATCTCTTGGTTCTGTTTCCCCTCTCTCTCCTGATAAAAGCCTCTGACTCCACTGAGAGAGGTAGATGTGCTTTGTGACATCAGTCCCCCATCTTCCAGGTTGCCAGCATTTAAAAATCAACCACTGTCCTTTGCGTTGGCACCTGCCTCTCAAGTAGCAACAGGCAGCTGGACGTTTTGGTTATAAGTGACTTCTCTCTTGAACCCTGAACCTCAAACCAGGAGACAACCAGAATGTGGTTGGGATGACCTGGTTACTTAGTTGGTAGACTAGTTTTCATTTGATATGGGGGCAGTAAAGGCCATTCGTTTAGTGGCTGTACGGAGTATACCTAGATGAGTGTGTATACACATATCTGTTACATGCTAAATATCTAACATTATTGATTATTCAGTGTTCTCCAGAAAAACAAAACCAACAGGATGCACGTATATCAAGAGATTATATCAAAGAATTGGCCGATGCGAGTGTGAGAGATTGGCAAATCTAAAACCTGATGGGATCAGCCAACAGGCTGGACACCAGGGAAGCACTACAGTTTGAGGCCCAGAGCATCTGCAGGCAGAAGGCCTTCTTCCTGGGGGTGGGGGTGGGGGGTCAGTCCATTCTATTAAGGCCTTAGGCTGATAGGATGGGACCCACCCCTTTATGGAAGGTAATCTGCTTTACTCAAAGTCCATCAATTTAAATGTCAACCTCATTTATCTGAAAAGCACATCCACAGATTGACAGTAACACCCAGAGTAATGTTTGGCTGAGTGGGCACTGTGGCCCAGGTAGGTTGACACACACACTTAACCATCACTGTTCTTCTTTTGTTCTGATCTGTTCTATTAATACAGAAGGACTGTGCAGGAAATGCTTTCTTCAAGATGGAGCGATGTTAACCGCTCATATATCAGTTCCTATTCTTGGCCCTACGTAAGGTCAGGACACTTTCAGAAGGCAAATACTTTAGCACTTTCCAGGGTTTCAAAGAGGTAATGCTAGCTAATGCCTTTGGAGACTGTCTCTAAAACGGCTGACACAGTGGGGATGGAGGGAGGTCTATGGCCCTGTCACCAGCTCCCAACTGCTCTGGGCCCCGTTTCTTCTTTCTGCTGTCTCTCCCTTCATCTGAACCACACGGTACTCACCAAACATCCAGGGCAATGCCACTCGTTTCAAATAAAAATGTTAACAATATTGATGCTTCTCTCTGTCCCCTAAGTGCGATTTCCTTAAATCAGAAGAGGAAAGTATTTGTTGTCAAATAGCAAAGGACTTGTGATTAAGAAATATATTTTGCAGTCCCAACTGTTGCTTGCTGGGAAATATAAAGCTGAATCTCTCCAAGCCTCAGTGTCCTCACCTCCAAAGTAGGGGTGATTCTGATGATGTGAACTTGCTCACTTGCTTGTGTGGATCAATGGAGATAAATTATGTGGAAGTATTATGTAAGTGATAAAGCGTTATATGGTCTTGAGTAGTATAACCGGTGTCTCATTAAGTCAGATTCTCTGGGCTGTAGAACCCTGGGCCCCCTTCGTGGTCCCGGCGGTCTGACACTGACTGTGGAGACTGTGATTACTTAAGAAGGCATCTCTCATGTCTACATGAGGTTACTAACTTATCACCCAGGAATTTGACTTTAAACTTGGTAGGGGAGACGTCTACCTAGTGGGTCTGTGGCCCTAGCAAAGCTACTGTCTCCTTTTATGGAGATGCTGATGTATTTTGGAATATGCTGCATTTCATGTTGATGAGTCCTTCTGCTGCAGGAAATTCTTTCCTCCCCCAGACCAGCCAGTCGTCTCTGCATTTGTTGCAACATCTCAGAAAACTATTAAACGTAGCTTCTCTCTTGCCTGGACGAAACTCAAAGCAGGAATGTGAAGTATCATCAGGGTTGGTCACTCCCGGTGAAAACCAGTGTCTGTGAGGCCAGTGACAATCTCGTGCCTTCAAAGCCCAGGCTCTCAAAACCAGTGTAAACTTACAATCTCTGCGACATTCTGCAGGGAAGACCCGAGTGTAAATGCCAGGCAAGCCAAATCACTTGCCTCCTTAGATTTAAATGGGGAAATAGGTAAAAATAATTTTTAAGATTTTTTTTTGGTGTCCTTGTACTTTCAAGGTTTACACTCTTCCATTTTAGTAAAAAAAAAACAAAAACAAAAAAAAAACCTCTCTAATCTCAAAACATGTGAGTAGTTTTGTTGTTGTTTTTTTCTGGTAAGGATAAAAGAAGGTGATGGGGAGAAGAAACACTTGACTGCGAGGGAAAGGTTTCTACGCCTCAGACCCACCTCTGCAGAGCACCAGTGGGAGGAGAAAAGAGGGGGGACATTTCTGGACTGTGGAGTGATCACAGAGATGTCAGGTGTGATGTTCTTTTAAATGCGTCTTGAAATGAGACCTTCAAGCGCGGAGTCCACCGAGCAGACAGAGGTTCACGAACATGGGCGTGAAGAAATTCAGCTTTGAGTTTAGCAGAGGCCTTCAGTGAATTTGGTGTCACTGACAGGGTATAAGAGGCATTTAACTAAAGAGTTAGTCAGGGCACAGTTTCTAGTTACTATTGATCACCTCTGTGTTTCACGCAGTAACTGACACAAAGCTTCACTCATGGTAGGCGTTCAATAAATGTGTGTTAAACTTCTTAGCTTTTATTAATCTATAACATATATTTAAAGTATAAACTTCTTGATTTTTATGAACCTATGACATATATATTTAAAGCATATATAAAATATGGCATTTGGGACATCTCCCACCAATAATGACGACTTCCTGTGAAAAGCTAAATCGTGCGTTTTGGGGTAACCTCTTTGGTTTCATTATACAGTACTGGGTGCTACAAGCCTGCCAGCAACTTACATGAAGGGTGGAAAAATGGCGGTGTTCGATCTCGTCAACCCCAGGCTCCCCTCCCGCCAACTAGCTGTCATCTGCTCCCCATCTCTGAGCCCGTCTCTGTTGTGCTTGTTAATTCAGTGTGTTCACTGGATGCCACCTGTGAGTTAGATCGTCTGGGATTTGTCTTCCTCTGACTGGGTTACTGCACTTGAGTCTTGTACCTGGACAACAGTGTGGTGGTGATTGCTGGGGGAAGGGAATGTAAGGGGACTAAGTGGTAATGAAAAAAATACAATAAAGTTGAAATCAAAATAAAGTAAAATACCTTTTAGTGAAGAAGATGTTCACCACACACACCATAAAATACTACTCACCCATAAAAAAGGTTAAATCTTGCCATTTGTGACAGCATGGATGAACCTTGAGGGCATCGTGCTAAGTGAAAGGTCACATGGCGAAAGACAAATACCATTATGATTTCACTTATTTGTAGGATATATATTTAAAAACAAACTCAGAGAGGCAGACAACAGACTGGTGGTTACCAGAGGAAAAGGACAGGGGGTAAAGGGAGGGCAAAATGGGTAAAGGAGGGCAATTGTAGGGCGACAGATGGAAATTAGACTTGGTGGTGAGGATAATGAAGTATATACAGATGTCAAATTATATACTGTTGTATACCTCAAAGATATATAATGTTATAAACCAAAGTTACCTCAATTAAAAATAAAATAAAATACAAAAAAAAAAGAAAATGAAAAATAGTGGTGTGAGCAAAATAGTTCAGAATCACAGATTACCCTTTGGAGAGACAAGACTCTAGGACACTGGTTAAAATCACGTTCTACGTACGGGCTGTAAGGAGTCTCGTACTTTCCCAAATCTATTTACAAATATTTTTGTGTGACCATTTTTCAGGGAACAAGTTTATAGATTTTACCTGATTCTCACAGGAATAGATGACCACCTCCTCCCTCAATAAGAAAAAACAAACACATCCAACCGACAGCTTTGGCTCAGGCATGCACATTGAGGCCCAGTGCCTTACCCTTAGAATCCTGTCCTGAAATGCTTCAGGAGGGAATTTGAAGGTAACAGGAGATACTGTCCACAGACTATTTTAGGCTCTGCAGTCTGTAAGGATGAAGTTCCTGTTGCAGCTACTCAACTCCGCCATTGTACCATGAAAGCAGCATCAGAAAACATGTAACTGAATGAGCATGTGTTTCAGTGACACTCTGTTTACTAAAACGGACAGCGGGTCAGATTTGGCTGGCAGGCTGTAGTTGGCTGACCTAGTTTAGACACATACAAACACAAGTGTATTTGGGTTGTGATTGGCGGTGCACTGAATCCATAAGTCAATTTGAATAATTGATGTCTAAAAAATATCGAGCCTCCCAAGCTGTGAACAACGCATCTCTCTGTTTACATCTTCAATTTCTTCCAGCCGTGACTCATTATTTCCCAATCACAGGTCTTTCACATCATGTGTCAGATTTATTGTGAAGTATTTCATATTGTCGATGCTGTTATACATTGAACTTTTAAATTTTCCACTTTTTGTTGTCATTTGCCAAAATATAGAAATACAATTATTCTTATATCCTGCAATGTTTCTAAAGTCACTTATGAATTCTAGGAGCTACTTTATAGATTCCATTGAATTTTGTACATATGTAACACATCATTTAGAAATAAAAGATAATTTTAATTCTTCCTTTCCAATCTGGATGACTTTTATTTCTTCTTGTTTTATTGTATTGGCTCAAATGTTGAATAAAATTGGTAACGAAGATGAGTTTCATTCTAGACCATCTATTCCTGTGATGGAAACAGAATAAAGTAGAAAAGTCATATGACCATCTTGACAGATATGGAAAAGTTCTTTTTGTCATGAACGCCTGTTGGAAAACTAGGAATGAATGGAAACTTCTTTAATCTGATAAAGATAGCTACACAATAAAAACTACTGTAAATATCAGATTTAGTGTTGAAATATTCAAAGTGTCCCCTGCATTTGGGAATGAGACAAGAAGGTCTGCCAACAGCACATCTATTCAATGAGCCTGAGTGGGACGATAAC
>VMDR010006244.1:0-46612 GCA_007922815.1 Macrotus californicus
GGGGGGGGGGAATAGAGAGTTCAGGCACAGGCCTTTGAGCTGTTTTCCTGCTTCAACCAACAAAATAGCTTATTCTCTCTAAATTTCCATGCCTGTGTATGAGTTTATAAATAAAATTTACTGTCTCTTTATGGGAGATTTGCAGTTTGGGTCTCCCAAATCTAAAACCATGGCTAGGACTCGTATAGCAAATCCAGAGCTACCACAGGTCATATGGTAGGGCTGATTCTTGAGTCCATGGACAAGCCATATGAATGTGAGTTGTATCACAGTTTTCTCTCTTAGGCTCAAAACAATGTATAGGGAAACAAAATATCAGGCAGCTGAGCCAACACTGCCTAGAGCCGGCAATAATTTAAAGCCAGAACCTATCTACCATTCAAACCATAGTCATCTCTGGCCTTGATCGCTACAACAGTTTTTAACTCATCTCCCCACCCCCATTCTTGCCCCCCAACAGTTTATCTGCCACACAGCTGCCTGAATGATGTTTTAAAAACTTACTATAAGGTCAAAGGACACTGCAATGAAAGTGAAAAGATAACTCACAGAATGCGAGAAGGTTTTTGCAAATCGTGTGTCTGATAAGAAGAGTTCTTCTGATATGAAGAACTTTTACAACTCAACAATAAAAGGACCAATAACCCAATTTTAAAATGTACAAAAGACTTGAATAGACATTTTTCCAAAGCAGATATGCAAATAGCCAAAAAGCATATGAAATGACTCTCAACATCGCTGTCAATAGGGAAATGCTAGTCAAAACCACAATAAGATATTTCACACCCACTAGAATTGCTATAATAACAAAAACAGAAAATAACAAGTGCTGGCAAGGAGGTGGAGAAAGCAGAATTCTCATACATTGGTGGCAGGAATAAAAAATGGTGCAGCCACTTCGGACATGAATTTGGCAGATCCTCAAAAAGTTAAACATAGAGTTCCCATATGACTTAGCAATTCTACTCCTAGATATACAGACACAAGAAATGAAAGCATATATTCATACAAAAACTTGTACTCAAATGTTCAAAACAGCATTATTTATAAAAGACAAAAAGTTAAGGAGCCCAAATGTCCATTAACAGATAAATGGATAAACAAAATGTGGTATATACATACAACCAAATGTTGTTTTGCCATAAAGAGAAATGAAGTAGTATAACATGCCACAAAATGAATAATCTTGAAAACATTATGCTGAATGACAGAAGCTAGACACAACAGGCTGTCTGATACTGTTAACGATGAACGGCACCAGATATTAGACACTGGTCCTTGTGTTCAGCTAAGAAAAGAATTCAGAGCCAAGGAACTCAAATACAAGTGAAAAGTTATTTAGAAAGTCACAGGAGTAGAAGTGAGCCATGGAAGAAGTGAGCGAGCTGGGCAGCGTGGACTCAGGAAACACGTTTCAGAGACAAAAGAAGGCTCCTGGAGCTTAGGAGAAAGAAAGGTAAAGCTAATGCACTTGGGAGAATGGGGAAAGAGTGGGTGAGAGGCAGAGAGAGTTGAATCCTTCATCTTAAGGGCTTTTATCTGGAGGTCTCATGGAAGGATCTCAACAGAATATCTATCAGCTCTCCAGGTGTGTGCTTTTGTGGCTGTGGTCTCTACTGATTGGTCAGCTCCAAGGCAGAGGATCATTAATCATGGCAGCTGGTCCTGATGTCAGCGGTGGCACAGTCCCACCTGGCCTTGCTGCTTTTCTGGGCCTGCAGTTGAAACACAACTGAGGCCTACATGTTATCTCTAGTTTGACTAAAGCTCTGTCTCTAAGTCAATAGACCTGCAGCTTTGTTCCTAAGATTATTTGATGTGGGTCATAAACCCATTCTCCAAGAGCTTAATGCTTAAGGGAGTGGTTGTGCCAGGGCCTGTATGGGGGTCCTGTGAGGCTTTTCTCCCGCCCCCTCATTCCTCCTCTAAGGGGGTCTACTGCGTATCTAGCGACATGCCAAAGGAGAAACATTGGGGAGGATCTGAACCACATGACCAAAGAAATACCAAAGGTCAGGGGGACGAGGTCCCACCCTAAGATTGTTCGTTGCTAGGCACTTGGGGCTTTCCATCCAGGGTAATCTTCTGTACCTGACCTATTCCTACTCTGCTCATGTCTGTGTAACTGCCTGCTATACCAATTCCATTTTGGTGAAATATCCAAAATAGGCAAATCTATGGAGACCAAAAACAGATTTTTTGCCAAGGGCCAGGAAAATGGTCAAGAGAAATAACTGCTAACAGGTATGGCGTTTCTTTTGGGGGTGATGGAAATGTTCTGGAATTAGTGGTAATAACTGAACTCATTATGAACTGCTAAAAAAAACAATGAATTGTGTACTTTAAAATGGTGACATTTATGTCATGTGAATTATATCTTAATTTTTGAAAATGCTAATAAAGGAAAAAAAGCTTACCTCAGATTATGATCTTCCTCCGCCAGTTAATCTCGGCAATGGCTTCTTCCTATGGCACTCAGATAAAATCTAATCCTACGTAGGCCTGTAAGGCCCTCTGTGACACGACCACTACCTGCCTTTCCTCTCTCATCCCCCACCGCCCCTTTCTCCCCCCTTTTCTCATTGACATTGCATTGCAGGCTCACTGGCCCTCACACTCTTAACTCAGGTTTTACAACTTAATCTGCTTCCTGCTTGGAGTGTTCTTTGCCTAGAGCTTCTCATGGCTGCCTCTTTCTTATCATGCGGATCTCAGATCAACCGCTCCTCACCAGCCCCATCACTGTCTCTCAGATTACCTAGTATTATTTTCCTCACAGCACGTATCATGTCTGAAAGTATTTGTTTATACATACATTCTCTGAGAATAGAGATTTTGTCTGCCTAGTTCACAGCTATCACCCAAGTGCTAAGAATAATGCCTGGCACAGAGTAAATTCTCAAAAACTAGATTTCAAATGAGCGAATGGAACCTAATTTGTGTACATTGGAAATTTAGACATTATGATGGTATTTGGGGTACTGAGAGCTACACCTGGTTTTGAATGAGAACCTCAGAAACTCTTCCTGGACATACTGCGTCCATGTGTATCACATCTAGCGTAAGAAACAGGAGGCATGGGGAAACGTACTGAACCTCCCGCTTTCCTGCCCAAGAGATGCAAATAGAAAAACCTACTTCAGGAAGGAACTCTTAGGAAGTTTCCCTCAGCCTGAATAGCCTGCTTTGAATTGAGCATGATAAGTAGTAAGGGTGAGTTAGCTGGGTCACCCCTGGGTCTCATTGTTCAGGATCACCTAGCAAAGGTTTCCCTGTCACGTGTGTTCTGCTCTTCCTCAACTACCTGTAGACCACCTGTTCTCACTTCTGATATCTAAATCCCTCCTCCCAACCCCAGCTTTTCTCCTTTGTCCAAAATGTCATACATCCCAATGTTGCCTCGCAGTCTTTGGTATTTTTGTGCATATGTGAATTCCCTATCCACATGCATTAAAATTTGAATTTTCTCCTGTTAATCTGTCTCTGTTGATTTTATTTAGCCCAGCAAGAAGAACTTCAAAGGAGGGGAGAAGAACATTTTTTTTAGCCCCCCCAGTGTTACCGGTGGAAGTGGGGCTCTTGCAGTATCTAAATGAAAAGAATTTCCTGAGACCCACACAGGAGGATGTGGCTCTGCGGTATGGTTGACTGATGGCGAACAATTAACGGGCTTCCCCTTCTGACTTCCCAGTGTCCCATCTCTGTCTGTCTCACTACAGAAAAAACCCAGTCTTGTCTTCAGTAGGGTCAGTATAAGGACCACTGCCCAGAGTTTCTGCTTCGTATTAAAGTACAGTCCAGTTCAGCACACAGCTAGCTTAATGTGTGTTTCCCATTGTAGTCTGTTGCTGGGCTGTGGTATTCAGGCTCCCTCCTAGAGGCCATGGGCCATGAGGCTACTAAGGCCATGAGGCCATGGAGAGAACAGGTGCGTGCACCGTGCGAGTGTGGGTTACAAGCAAGAGAGAGAGAGAACTTGCTCCTTTTGGAGTCCACGCAGTCTGCTGTGGGCCGTGGTAGCTGCTAGACCCACATGGTTGTGTGCTGCTGGGCAAGAAAGCACAAGAATGCACAAATGAGTACATTGCCTGGTGGGGGGGCAGGTGGGGGGGGGGAGAGAAAGAGTGCTTCTTTTTTCCCCCAGGATTATATTAGCTTGGGTTTGGGATGGGCCAGTTACCTTTTTCAAAATGACCAATCAACTCCCCAAGTTTTCACGGGCTCTGGATGCACCCACCCCCAGTTAGACTGAGGGGCATCTCTAGTCCAGCACCTCCCCCTGAGCCCCGCAACAATCTGGTCCGGAGAGGGGGAGGGGGGAGTGTTCATTATCTTGGCGGAGCACAGGGCTGTGGTCCCCTGGCGTGTGAAGCTGTAACTTTCTGGCTGAGAAAGCAGGCTTCTGCTTCCCAGTTTATTAAGATCAATGCCAAAGTCTCTTTTGCTCCTCTTCTCAACATCTAGGTAAACACCAGTGGTAACAACAGTACCTAACCATCATTTTAAAATTACCCAAAGTCAACATTTTATAGTTGTGAAAAGCATGGTGGAACTGGGCACACTGGAGGGGATCAAAGGGAGGATGGCCATGAGGTAGCCCACTGAGGTGTCCCCGTGCCTTCAGCTTAACTCAGCTTCTGGGCTTGTTGTGCCTTGTTCTTGGAAAGAAGCAGTAATAAAGAGCAGAGTCTCTGAAAACCACAGAACAAAAACCACATCTGCTTTGGGGCCCAAGAAGAGGGTTAGCGGGGAGAGAAGGGTGACATGACAGCTATTAAGTGGAATTAAGGAGCAAGCATGAACATGCCCGTGTTGGAGACAAGGGGGATGTGAGGGTAGTGAGAACCACAGGGCTGGCATCAGGAGAGCAAGTGGGGATGCAGGAGCCAGGAACACGCCTTGTGAAGCAGATGCCCTATGGTTTCTACAAAGGCTCTGAGGCCTGGGAGCCCCACATTTTGCTGGTGAAGACTGAGGCACATGCTGCTATTTCATCAATATGAACTAGGGACAGTGCTCATATTCCTTTATTCAAATGAGGAAAATGTTCTGTTTTTATTCTGAGATGATCTGTGAATCATAGATGACATAAATTAAGTGGAAGCAACATTAGGGGGGAAATCTGTCACTGTATATTTTACCTCTAAACTAAGCCAGGTGGAAAGGAATGTAAAGATCGTTTAGGTTTAGATTATCAAATGAAGAATAAAGGTTACTGAGTAGGAAAGAAAAGGATTGGAGGGGTGAGAAAGTGAGGTGGTACACAGACACCAAAGGCTGATTTAGAAACAATAACCAACGATGTGAAATGGGGAGAGTGGAGATTTAAGTTAAAAAAGATAAGGCTCTATTTAAAATCAGTTCGAACAAGTACATGCAAAGTTTTGGAAGTAAGTAAAAGTGATTTTCAGAAAGTTTAAATAGAAGAGAGTGAACAGAGCGTGGTGTGGCCCAGCTCGCCCAGACACACTGAGGTAATATCTAAGGAGGTTTTAGATCATGGATTAGACACATTTCAGGGTATAAGAAGGGACCTACTGTTGGCTTGCACAGATTTGAATTTCCAGAACAGCCTGCTGGGTGGCCTCCACTGTCATGCCATCCCACACACTCCATCACTTAAAAAACCAGCCCGAAGCAGGTCTTTAATCACTATAAAACCTACACTGCCTTCCCATGTCCTAATAAATCTACTCTGAACTCTGCCTGCCTTCTTAACCCCACCCTACCTATTCAATCTTTCTTCTCAGTCCTCTCCAGCACGCATGCCTCTCTCAGGCCTGTCTCTCCACTTGTCCTGGCTCTGGGCCTTTGCCTGAGACACTGCCTTGGTCTGAAATGTATGCTGTCTCCTATCCGCCTAGCCAAATGCCATTCTTCTGGCAAGGTTGAACTTAAATTTCACTTCCACCATGTGTCTTTCTTTCTTTTAGTTTCTTTTTTTTTAATTTATTTTTATTGAATGGATTGGGGTGACATTGGTTAATAAAATTATATAAGGTTTCAGATATACAATTCTATAATGCATCATCAGTATATTGTATTGTGTGTTCACCACCCCAAGTCAAGTTTCCATCCATCAACATTTAACCCCCCTTTACCCTCTTCTACCTCTCCCCACCCCCACTTTCCCTCTGGTAATTACCATACTGTTCTCTGTGTCTACCAGGGTTTTTTTTTCTTCTTTTCTTAATCCCTTCACTATGGGTCTTTCTTGATTGCCCTTCTTTGAACTCCCAAAATACAATTGCTCAATTATATACTGTCCTGTATTATTCACTATTCTTTTACACGTATTAGCACCAGAAACAAGGGGAAAGAGAAGAGAGAGAGGAGTGAAATCTTCATTTGAGATTCTGATTTGGAGGTGGGTGTTGGCAGAGGATAGAGGAAGAAGAGCAGAGTGATCCCAGAAGCCCTTGGTGCAAGACAGGAAGCAGGGCCTGTTGTAATGAGCATCCTTCCACTTCACTTTGCAATAACATCTCAAGTTTTAAGTTCAGGACCATGAGGAATGAGAAAGGTATTTGGATGTTCCAGACAACTGAAGCTTACCGAGCAAATTCTTGGGCTCTATTCCAGATCTACTGAATCAGAATCTCTAAGGGAGGGGCCCAGCAACCTGATCGTTTAATGGCACTCTAGGTGATTCTGAAACACAGTAATAGTGTTAGAGAACCATTGCTTAAGACCTTAAAAACTTAAAAATTGTTCATTATTTGGAACTATTTCTATAATATATTACATACTTCCTTGTCTTTTGGAATAGAACAGACCAAACAAAAAGTGCGTCTCTCTTGTGGGGCCAAAGTCTCCATGATGAACGTTATCACTTCCTGCCCAGTGCCATTGTAACAGGCTGCACACCAGACAAAACGCTCTGGCACCACCCTGCCAGGTCACCTGGTCACCTCACACAGGCAACTGACTGCAACTGTCCTTTGGATCCACCCAGCCCTGATCATTATCTACTCTATAACAATCCTGGAGGGGCTCTTTAATGTGCAGCTTTATGCTAACAATACAAACACTAACTGCAATGGACTGAATAACAGTGTAAAAGAAAATGAATGCAGTTCACTCATTAGACCCACTCCTAAAACTACAGAACAAACACTGCGCAAAGGCATTCCGGTGTCATCTTTCAATGTCTCCACTAAAGTGGACATTCTTAGGCAACTCTCAGGAAATGATTGTTCTCAGCTGAATTTCACTATTTGTATTAGCCAGGCTTTACTGGTCCTCCTCCAGATAACGCACTCCATTCTTACCACATTTGCCTGGGAACAACTGCTGCCTTACTAATCAGTTCGAAGAACCCTTGAAATCTGCATTTGTAATTGCTCAATGCTCGGTTTTACTAAGACACCTCTCTGAGCAATGGCTATGAGGGGTTAGCTTTCCTTAATACACTGTGTTGAACCTGCCAGCAGCTTCTTACAGCTTGGGAGCAGCACCTTTTCCACATCCACATTGTGTGTCTCCAATCAGCATCTCTGTGCTCTGCCCATCTTGAGGTTTTCAAGGAGATTTATATCCAGTTCAGTTCTTTTGGGGAAGAAATAACTTCCAGATTGAGTCCAGACTGAATATAATTTCCTCGGAACTGAAGGTAGATGCATATGAAAAGTTGACAGATACTGCCACATTGCCTCTCCGAGGGGTTTAGCCTCACTCGTTCCCCAGCAAAGGAGAGGGTGCTCATTTCCCTGCAGCCTCACCGGCAAAGACAGAAACTTATTTTCCCTGTGGATATCTTAGTGACCTGTGCCATCTTCCCATGACAGTCACTGTTAGAAAAACTTTAACCATCTCCCTTCAGTTGCCGACCCTTCCTCTTGGACACAGTTTTATTTTCAATTTAATTTAAAAAAAAAAAATTGAATGGAGAACTTACTTTGAAACTAGTTCTTTCGAGTGTGAAATCACAAAACTTGGAATCCTGCTATGATATTTGTAATAACCTCTATTCTTTTTCTCTCCAAAGACAAGTCGAGAGTTTTAAAATCAGAAGAAAATTTTAAATGGTCCAGCTCTGTTTGCCTGAAGAGTTTGTAGTCTCATGGTATCTATCTCCACATCCGAAGACATCCCTTTTATTTCCATTCATAGAAAAGCACTGTTATTTTGGGGGGTCAAAAGGTTCCCTTATCACACAGCACTGTCCTATTCTTCATTTCTAAGACAGCCAAAGTTCAAAAGTTAGTCCCTAATGCAGGGTGATAATACTAGGGGAGACCAAAGTGAGGAGAAGAGGTGTATGTAGGATCTTTTTGTATCTTTCACTCAATTTTTCTGTAAACCTAAAACTGCTAAAAAAAAAAAAAGTCTGTCAATGTTTAAAACTTAAAAAACAGAATGATCTATGTTATAAAGTGCTGTTTTTATCATTGAGACATGCATGTACAGAAAACAACAAAACATTTTACAAAAGCACACAAAAGAGAAGATGCTCATTTAATACAGTAGGATGGTGTTCTTTGGGGACAGTGAAAATGGACGTGGAGTGTGATGACAAAATGGAATTAACAAAATTAGAGAGGGACATTGCACGGACCAATGATGATAATATGCCATGAACTGAGTATGACCAAATCTGTCCTATGAAGTTAAAATAAAAAGTAGTGGTCCTCACCCTGGCTGGTGTGGCTCACTGGATTAAGCGCCAGCCCACACACCAAAGGGTCGCTGGTTCGATTCCCAGTCAGGACACATGCCTGGGTTGCGGGCCAGGTCCCCAGTTGGTCCAGGTCCCCAGTTGGGGGTGCTTGAAAGGCAACCACACATTGATGTTTCTCTCCCTTTTTCTCCCTCCCTTCCCCTCCCTAAAAATAAATAAATAAATAATCTTAAAAATAAAAAAGTAGCAGTCCTCAACTTAGGCAGGAGGGTAGAATTTAGAGAAATTAAAAAGGGCACACATCTGCAGCCCCATTTCAGACCAGCCACACCAGAAACTCCGTGCTCAGAGCCCAAGCTTGTGCATTTACAAAAGTTCCTGTGTTAACCTCGTCACCTATAAACATCCAGAAGTCCATATCGATATACATGATTGAAAAAATAAACAGGGGAGAAAAATCTTCCTTCCAGTAGACATCCAAATTATTTTTGTAGACATTCCCTCTCCAGGAGGTGGAGTTTAATCCCTCTTTCCCCCATGGCTATAGGCTGAGTTTAGACATTTTGTTCTAAAGAACAGAATGTGGGAAAAGGGGAAAAGTTACTCTATAGTGAAGAAAGCTGGCAAACACTACCTAAACTGAGTGGTCACGGTTAACATTACCAGTAATAAGTCATATTGCCAGCAGATACCCCTGATGCAATGTGATGAGAATGGTACTTCACTTCTGTGGCCATCCTTCCCAAAACCCATAACCCCAGTCTAACCAGAAAAAAAATCAAATTGAGATGCATGGTAAAAAAACCTGACTAGTACTTCTCAAAACTGTTGGGAAACTAGCACTCCTCAAAAGAGTAAAAAATCATAGAATATAAGAAACGCCTAAAAAATTGTCACAGATCAGAGAAAAACTAAGAAGACATAATGACTAAATGTAATGTGGTATTCTGGATGAGATCCTGGAACAGGAAAAGGACATTAGTAGAAAAACTAGTGAAATCCAAACAAAGTCTGGAGTTAGCTTAGTTAACAGCAATGTACCGGTGTCAGTGCCTTAGCTGTGACAAATGCGGCCTGGTTATGTGAGATGCTGACAGCAAGGGAACCGGGGCGAAGGGCAGACAGGAACTCTCAGTGTTCTTTTTGCAACTTTCTTATAAATCCAAAACTATTCTAAAATTCAATATTAAAAGAACAAAAAGGTTCAAACTTAGCAGGGACTTATAATGTAATTAAAATCCAGAAACTGGAAAGGAGAAACACTGCATACAGATTGAGCAGGAGAGGGAAAAATATCTTTATTTTTCATAGGAGTTACTGTACATTTCCTTTTTAAAAACAATGGTGTTACTGAAATATTGTGAATGCAGAGAGAAAACACAGAAGTAAAGGAGAATAAGAGGCAGGTCAGAGATCAGGGGAAAGGCTAAGGAAGCCCAAGTGAGGGGTCAGAAGCTGCCAAGCAGAAATCACAATGTCAGAGCCCAGAGCCAAACACACGGCCTGGCCTTGTCCCTTCAACACCTACTTTGCCAGCACTGCAACCCAGGTGGAATCGAGCTCAGTAATGCAGAAGGAGACATTCTGATGTGTGAGGGGTGTCATTATGGCCCGGAAATCTCCCTATCCAAGATTACCCCGAACTGTCTGGGGCATGACCTGACTATTGGAGAGGGTGCAGAGCTGAGCCACGGAGGGAAACACTCAGTTAAGATTCCATTTGTGCTTTTCCATGCAGGAGCTCCACCAGAGTGCTGTCCGGTACTCAACATACGGACAGCGGCATCGTTTTCCCTTTCGTGGACGGTGGTGCTGCTGACTCACAACTAAAAACTACTTAGAAAAGGTCATTACTCCCACCAACAACACGGATTTTAATAGATTCCTATAGCTTAAATGACTACAAATGCTACCGTAGAGGAAAACATCAAATAAGAATTAAAAACTTAGCTTATATTTACTTCCATGTTATAAACTGATTATCATAGAAAGTTAATACTTTTAGAAAACCTTAGCTTATTTTATCATATCAATCCAGTGATAGAATGCGTATTATTTCTACCTTATAAATGAGAAAACATGAAGCTCTGAAGTCACTAAGTGGATGGTTGAAGGACACACAACTGGTAAGTAGCTGAGAGGTTTAGACATTTAGAACCCAAGTCGTCTGGTGGCAGTTTTGGACCTGATGCTGGTCACTCCATGCTCTCAGCCTGCCTGGCACAGCCAGGTCCCTTTATGAGCTCCAAACTTCCAGCTTGAATGTGGTGAAGGTGGATTCTGGGACATTCTGGGAAGAGTTTGTGCCTCTCACACTGTCTTCATCATGTGTTGTCAAGTGATGGGAACTGGCCTTTTTTTACAGCCACAGCTCCATAAAAAGCACTGAGTTCCAGGGAAAGTGGAGGAGGTTCTTACATAACATTTTTAATGCATGCAATGAAATGATACGGCGTTTGAGATTCTGAGCTTTGGTTCAAAAATATCCGAAAGGGATCAGAGGCGAAAGGGGATAGCAATGACATAAGAATGGCCATACTTATGTAGGAAGTGGCACATACACATGAAGGTAGGAACTGCTTTTTAACATAAATGCAGAAATTTAAATGATGTATTCATAAGGCTTCATTATATGATTGCCTGTACTTTTATACATTTGAAATTTTACAGAAAAGTAAATATATTAGTAAACAAATAATTAGGCATCTAAATTTTGAGGAACATAACTAATTACAATAGTTAGGATAGGCTGACTTGTTTTAACACAGAGCCCTTAAGAGGTAATCACTCAAACACAATAGAAGCATGTTTCTCTCTAACAAAATGGTTCAGAGGGGTGTCCCAGCTTGGGGTGGGGGGGAGAGGCTCTGCTACATGAAGTCATTCAGAGACTCAGCCAGACAGAGTTTCTGTCATCTTCAACATTTGTCTTCTGAAGTCACTCTGCTTATCCCCGTCCTGGCCCAGGAGAAGGAAGGAGCATAACGCCCATTCTTCTGAAAGCACAGTCCAGAAGGGCACATATTACTTCTGTTGCATTCCATTAACTATGGTTTAGTCACACAAAACATGTGGCTGCACAGATGTTGGCACTGTAACTCATAGCTGGACAGGCATGATGTGGCTACAGCGTCTGTGGAAGAAAAGAAAAAACAAATTTTGGTGGAAAACCAGCTGTCTCTACCACAATAATCCAGCTTAGCCATTAACACACAGAGAGACCGATGTATCATAAGGCTTATGAATACTCCAGTTATGAAACTTCCAGGCTTCTCGCTTGCACGGGCCCCTGCCAAGGTCCTGCAAGGGACCTGTTAATCACCAATTTCCATATAGCAATTCACTCCAAAATGTATCAGCTTAAAACAATACCTTATTATCTCAGTTTCTGAGTCTGGGATCTGGGAGCAGCTTCTCTGGTGGTTCTGGTCAGACTGTCTCGCAACACTGCTGCTGAGGCTGCAGTTATTTAAAGGATTGACCAGAGCCGGAGGATCCACTTCCAACATGACTCACTCATATGGCTGTGGGCTGGAGACTTCAGTTTGTTAGCACATGGGCTTCCCCACAGGGCTGTCTGAGGGTTTTCCAACATAGGAGCTGGGTTCCCCAGAGTGAACGATCCAAGACAGAGAAAGGTAAAAGTCCTAATGTCTTTTAGAACCTAGCCTCTGACGTGACACCACTTCTACTATATTCTCTTGGTCTCACGGACCAATCCCAACACAAGTGAGGGAGAAGACTCACACAAGGATTGAATACCAGGGGACAGGGATACTTGGGGGAAATCTGCGTAGTGGGAGGCTGGCCACTACCAGGACTCAAAATATGTCCCCGTGTTTTTGTAACATTTGCAAAAGTAAAATATTTTTATATCTTTTTCTTGATGATCTCCCTCTCACAACTGTATAAACTTTTGGCCCCACGACACATGAATCCTTTTCTTATATGACCTTGTTTGACAGTTTTAAAAATCATTTTAGAACTTGGTAAAACTATTCTACAAGCCAAATTCATAGTAACTAAATGCTGAAGAGAATGAAGTATTTTTTTCAAAATGTGTTTTGAATACTGTTAATTTTATCTAGTTTGCGTAGTGCTGATTTATTATCAGTACTAGATGAGAAGTTAGGAAATCTGGATTCCAATCCAGATCTACCTCTAACAAAATAGGTGACCTTCCTTTCCTAAGATGCAGCCTGCTTTCTGGGCTAGCTTCTTTGCTCAGTACAGTGAGGGGCTACATTAACTAGTCTATACAGGTTTTTCATCCAGTTCTTTGAAAGTCTATGATTTACTATGTCTCTTTATGCCACAAATTTCTTATCCCTAAAATGGGGGTAACAGTATCTACTTCATAAATCTGTCATGATGATTAAATGAGGTAGCCTACTTACAGAGCCTAGAATATATCTGGCAAGCAGTGCATGCCACATAAATATTAGCCATTTTTATTATTTTATGCCTGAAAACTAACCTGCCTTAAGAAGCCTGTTTTGAATGCTTTTACACTATCACAATAATTTTAGTTTTCATTTCAGGTGATTGTGAAGTTTTATAAGTTGGTAAAAGATACTATGAAATAATATCAAGGATGTGGAACAACTGTAACTCTCATACATTTGTTGCTGAAAGTATGAACTGGTGTAATGACTTTGATGAAACATTTGGTGACATATCCACTTAAGCTAAACTTAAGCATATCCTATGATAAAACAAATTCTCTCCTGGCTATACCCTCCAGTATAAATTAGAGCTTATGTCCACCAAAATGTACATATAAGAATATTTATAATAGCTGTATTCATAACAGCCCAAGCTTGAAACAACCCAAATGTCTCCTTTGAGAGTAAAATGGGTAAAGAACAATAGTCATACCATGAGACGAATACAGCAATGAAAAAGAACAAAGCTCACCAACACGATGGTGGGGAGAAGAAGCCACTTCATTACGTGGAGTTCAAAATCGGCAAACAAGTCTGTGGTGACCAGAGGATACCGACTGGAGGTGGGGTGAGGGAGCCTTCTGGGGTGCTGGAAGTGTTCCCCATATTGATCTGAGCAGTGGCTACCCAGGTGAATGCATGCATAAAAACATCCATCAAGCTTTAGATTCAGGATTTTTATGTTTTGTTTTAACACATTGCGTACCGCATAGAAATCTCTAAGACATATGCCAGGGACAGCACGTTTTGGGGCAAACTGCACATTATTTAAATCATCATAACTACAGATCATCTCCGGAATCGTCAAAACAGCCATCTGCATCTTCGATCTCACTAGGAATATCTGATAAATTATCATTAAATACTTCCGGAAGTGTATCAGTTTCGTTGGTTTCCTTCCTTTTTCTCAGAGGGGGCATTTCTAAAAGCACCAGGAACTTGAAGATGAAGACTATTCAAATGACCAAAATACAATCTAACTGCAATGCTTTATGGGTTCGTGCAATTATATAGTTTTTCGTAGATTGACCTGCATGGTTTCCACCAATGAGATCGCTTCATTCGATGGGGACAAGACAGTGTGTTGACATCTAAGGTCCATAACAGATGACACGTGAAAAACAAGAAAACTCGTGACCGGTCCTTAACAGATGGTGCGTGAAACACTCGAAAACTCGTGAGCGGTACGCAATGTGTTAAGTTGTATCACACTAAAACACATAAGTTAGTAATGGTATCAAGAAACATGTTGCTTGTATCACTGACATAGGCAAAGAGGCTTCAGCAGCCACGATTTAGATTTAGGCAACTCTGTTGACAACTATGGTTACTCTGCAGTAATTAGTAAACAATTATTTATTAGTCCCTTATCATATACCACCTTAGTAATTATGTGAACTGTTCATTCATTTCACAGATACTTAAGTGCTAGTACTCTGCTAGGTGACAGGGCCATTAACAATGAACAAAATAGACATAGCTCTTGCTTCCACAGAGTAAGGTATATTGGGGCAAGGCAGAGAGGAAAATCAGGAGTTACAACTGCATGTCACAAATGTATTGTGAGGAAGTAAAAGGTACTTCCTTGCTATTGGAGAACAAAGCAGAGGCACCAACCCAGAAAGGAAAGACTTGCTGAAGAAAATAAAACCTAAGTTAAAATCTGTCCTTTTAGAGCAGGAATAGCATGCTGTTCCACAGTTCAAAGAAACTAGGACGTATTCTAGAACCTGAGAATATGAACTATTCTCAACTTCAGTATGGCTGGATGTGAAGTGTGCTGGAGAGGAAGCAAGGAGTGCAATAAATGATGCTACAGAAGCCAACCATGGGAGGCCCTGCAAGCCCTGGGAAGGGGGTTAAGATGTTATTCTATGGACAGGGAAAAGCCATGATCTGGCATGTGTTCTGAATGTACTAGTCTATCTTTGATATAACAAATGAACTAGAAGGAGGAAAGAATGGAAGAAGGGACTGGTTAGGAGGCACAGCGATAAATAGTCTAGAGACGATGGTATCTAGAACTAAGGTAGCAGAGATGGACTGAGATGTTTGGAGAGTATAAACGGTGGAACTTAAAGATTGGTTGGCGAAACAAAGGAGAGTGAAGGGTGACACCCAGTTTCTGGTTCGAGCAATCCCGCACAGTGATGTCATTTACCAGGACAGGCAATAAAATGAAGAACTAGTTTGCTAGTTTGAGGGACATCGGTGAGGTGAGAAGAGGAAGCTAATGAGTTCCATTTGGCAGTCCTGTGTTTAAATGAGTCCGATGAGCCGCTGCAAAAGAGATCATTCAGAGTGCAATTGGTGTTTAGGAGAGGCAACTGTCCTGAAGAAATAAACTTCTTGGAAGTCAGAATTATACAAACATTAATGAAAGGCATGGGAGTAGAGAAACCTAAAATCACTTCTGAATAATATGTGGAGTAAAAAGAGAAGCAGATTTGGTAGAGAGCAATGAGGGATACTCATCTTTAAATGATCAGCAGCAGAGAAAGGAGGTCCCTCAATGGATACTGAGAAGGAGCAGAAAAAAAAGAAGGAAATCAGAAGATTTTATATCCTGAAGCTCAAAGAAGGGAGAGTTTTTGAAAAGTGTTAGGTGGGCATCAGGGTCAAATGCCGCCAAGACGTTACACTGGGGAAGTCTTGGCGCTCTGCACAAGAGGAGTAGCAACGGAGGGGGATGCCAAATTTCAGTGGTAAGTAAGAGTTTTTGTGTCTGATTCTCAAACATTCGCCCCCTTCCTGAAACTGGGAAATCCTATTCCCTTGCAATTGACTAGTTTAGAAACATAGTAGAGTACGAATTGGGGGTCACAGAGTACACTCTCACTAGTGTAAGCAGAAAGGGATCTATACAGGGTATTGGTTAGTTTACAGGGTGTCTGGAAGGCCGCAGAACTGAGCTTGGTGGTTGTGCAGTCATTGAAAACACAGGAGGAGAGAGGCCAATAAGAGGGAGGGGGGTTCAGGGAGGGATGAAAAAGTAGAGGGAAATACAGACAATAACACTGTGATAACTTTGCACGGTGACAGATGGCTACTAGACTTACCGTGGTGATCACATCATGAAGTATATAAATGTCAAATCACTATGTTGGACACCTGAAACTATATAATATTGTATGCCAACTACACTTAAGTAAAAATAAAATGGCCACATATGAGAGGGAGCTGATCTGGAAAACGAAGAAATGATTTGGCGATAGTCTTGAAGGTGTGAAATATCATAGTTATGTGACCTTTTTTCCTCCAGAAGTCTTGCTACGAGCCACTAGAAGCAGAAACCCCCACAATGGACAAAAGCAGATGCGTACTGCAGCGCAAGAGTATCCATTCACCTCTGCTGAAAAAGAATTGCTAGCTCACAAAATCAATTAACTGGTAATTCTAGCTAAACCAGTGTTATTTTTTAGATATTAGAGTTTTAATAGCATCTTTTGTCTAAGTATAAGAGTAATGTACGAAAATAAATTTTGAAATGAGTATCATTTGGAATAATCATCTTTTTAAATCTGTAAATCAATTGGTAACAATGGTTGCCTCTGGGAAGGGGAACTGGGTGGCTGAAAGACAAGAGTGGAGGGAGATTTACTTTTCACTCCATACCCTTTCATAGCTTTTGAATTTATACCCATACATAAAAATATCTGTGCAGTCCTTGATGTCTCTAGTCTTACCTGATACATATCCACTTCCCTGAGAGGACAGGGATCTGTGCAACTGTGGCCTTTTGCCCATCGGGTCAACACTCTGCCAAATAACACCTATTGGTAATTTTCTAAGCCATTTCCCAACATTGGCTAAGGAAGAGGGACATTATCCAAAATCTATGTGGTAGGACTATAAATTACTTTTCTTTCCCTGTGTTTTCCAAACTTCCTACAATGTATATAGTCAGGAAAAAATACATACCATAAATATTTTGTCATGCATTTATCCATGTATTCAGTCCATTTTTATTGAGTACTCATGTGTGTGTATATGTTTTCTAAAAACTGCTTTGTGACATATTCTAGAAAATACAGAGTTAAAAAGAGGAAGCTGCCATTGTCTCAATTTTTTAAGTAGGGCAGAGTATAAATAAGGAGTGATCCCTGCCTTCCAGGTAGGTATTTACAGACAGACACATAGAAAAGTACCCAATAAAACAGAATGATGTAAAAGCTATCTATAACAAGCATTGTGCTGTAAGAGTAAAGAAGAAGAAACCATTTATCTTGGACATATCAAGAAAGCATTCCCTGAAAAAAAACGCATTTGAGCTCAGTTTTGACAAGGTGCTTAGCATTTTAGAGAAAAAAGAAGAGCAAAAAAAGTGTACTTCAAGTTGAGGAAACATCATGGCAAAGGCATGGAAACATGAATAAGCAGGCAAGTTTGGAAAAACGGCCATCACCCAGTGCGATAAGAATACGGTGTGCACGGAAATGCTAGTGGGAACAGGATGAAGAAAGGAACGGACACATTGTCTGCCTGAGGAATGCACTGGGAAGCCACTGAACGCGTGTGATTAGAAAGAAACAAGTTCCACTCATGTTTTAGGAAGATGTCATGTTTCGGCAGTATGAAAACATAAAGATCACAGGCTTTGAAGTTGAGCAGACCTAAGTTTGAATTTTGTCTTGTACTCACTAGCAGTGACATTGAACTTCTTTGTTTCTTGATTTTGTCAAGTCAGAAAAGATTGCAGGTTCGATCCCTGGTCAGAGCATCTATAAGAATCAACCAATGAATGCATAAATGAGTAGAACAAGTCAATGTCTCTCTCTTTCTCTCTCTCTCTCTCTCTCTCTCCACCTCCTCCTCTCTCTCTCTAAAAATCAATCAATTTTTTAAAAAATTGTGAAATATTTAAAACATACTTAAAATATAATAAACATTCCCATACTTACTAGTTAAGGGACATTCATAATATGGCTCTTCTCCATCAAGGAGAAAGAGGTGGAACCATAAGTCATTCAATCCTTGAGAAACACTCTAGCCGTTTATGACTAAGAATCAGTTGTATCTGATGGAACAGTACTTAAATGTCTTCAGGTAAAGGCGCTTCATTTCTCCTTCACAGAACTTTAAAAGAGAAAGTTTTTGGAAGGAATAATGTATTAAATTAAGAGAAAGAATTTTCTCTTTGGCTCATTGAGCAATATTAACAAATAACATTAAGATAACATAACAGTATCTGGAAAAGAAAAGACAAATTGCAATGTGCTATGATGAAAACTTACAACCAATGGGGCATAACATTTCATGGAGATTTTGCTTAAATGGAATCAGGCAGGAAAACACAGTCTAGTCTTACAAGCCCCTCATAGCTCTATCAAAATCTGACATTGGGGAAAGATTCAGTCTTAGTATGGGCATGACGTCAAGTCTGTATATTCCACTAAGCATGTGATCTCTCCCATGAAATGCCACAAATATAAATGATAAAAATTAAGTGACTCCTTCAGGATTTTAGTGAACATGAATGCTTATGAGATAGGTTGAGAAATAAAGACACAGGAAGGTCAGACAGGTTTGCACACCCAACAAGGGGCTGCTCCTGTAGCCAGGGTGATTCAAATTCACACCACATCAAATATACAAGACTCACTCTTTGGGGCAGGTAGTAAATGTAAAAATCTGTACATGCCAAGGATTGCACGTCTATTAAATCATAGTACCTACCACTGCTCTCTGCTTCGAGCCACATCTTAGATCTTATTATATTTACATGTGAATATATTATATACCTTTTTAATCCAGAAGGATTTGGCCCTATCAAGCTGAATTTTATGTGGATTACTTTATGTCTGCAATTTAACATGCTCATGTAACTCTCTAAAGCTGTACTGTCCAACACAGTAGCCAACAGGCACATACAGTTACTAAGCATGTGAAACATGGCTAATCTACACTGAGATTTGCTGTAAGCATAAAAAATGTGAGATTTCGAAGAGTCAGTTGTTTAAAAATGGAAAATACCTCTTTCATTGTATTATATTAATTGCATGTTAAATCATACTATTTTGGATATCATTTTTTAGCAAAATATGTTATTAAAATCAATTATACCTGCTTCTTTTACTTTTTAAATGTAGCTTCTAGAAAATGTAAAAGTGAATACATGGTAAGCACTATCTTTCTACTGGATGGCACTAACCTAGAGCTTACCCTATACATATGGCTATTTTTAGGATCAGGTACATTCTAATTCAGACATACTGCTGATATAATATACATGGCATGGAACCAAACATTTGCACACCATTCGAGAAATATCTTTAGAGTGTCCATTCTTAACAAATGACACTGTGTTACATTATACCCTGCTAGAATAGAAGTTGTCCTATTCGTGAGAGAGACTTTATCAGGGAATAAGTAGCCACAGCTCTAGTTCCTTGAGACAGATGCTGGTAAATCAGTTATAAAAGGAATTACTCAATATGTACATATATTTGATCCCTGAGGGCAGAAGAAACAATGCAGATTCTTAAGGCAAAAGTCATAGTTGATTAGACATTTTGGCAGGTAAATAATTACATATAGGAAGAGGAAGCTTTGATATCTATTTTCTCAAAAAGCTTTGACCATATTCCATGCTGAAAGAAACTAATAAATGGATGGGAAAAAAATGTGTCAGTAAAATATTTTAGTCAAAGATAGATGTATTTGTTATCTGTTGCTGCCTAACAGCATTCTATAAACTTAGTGACTTAAAACAATGCACATTTATTATCTCAGTTTTTGTGAGTCAGGTGCTGCAGTGCAGCTTAGCCAGGTCCTCTGCAATCACAATGTTCACCAGAGCTGGATTTTAACCCGAGACTCAACTGGGAAGGATCTGCTCACTTGCAGACTGAGATCCTTGGTTTCTTGCTGGCTGTTGGCTAAAGGCTTCCCTCAGTTCCATGGTACATGGTCTTCTTTTTAGGGATGCTCACAACACAGCAGCTTCCTTTTTCACAGCCAGCAAGAGAAGGTCTCTCAGCCAGACTGATGTTATAATCTTAGTAAGTAAGCCCATCCATGTGACCAAGTACATCCCATCATCTTTGCTGTGTTCTTCTGATTAGAAGCAAGTCACAGGTCCCACCCACACTCAAGAAAGGGGAACTGCACAAGGACAAAATACCAGGAGGCAGAGATCATGGTCCCACCTTGGAGTCTGTCCTACACAACAGGGAACTGGCTTAGGGATAAAAACTAGGGGCGATCTGTGTTAGGACTCTTGTTGTTTATAGTTTTCAAATGATCTGTAAGAGAGAAAAATAATAAAATTTCTCTTTTCAACAGTAATACATTTCTAGATAGTAAGATGTCATGACATTGGGAGCAAGTAAAGACTGGCCGATGGAAATCATGAGCAGCAACTGTACCAACATCATTGGCAAGCAGCATGTGGACTTACACCTGAGAACCAAGAAGACACGGAAGCAATAACTGGATGTCTCAGTGGAGTCTAAGGGCAAGACAAGGTGCCTCCCTTCAGGGCCGTCAGAGAGTGCTGCCCAGGTGGGTCAGCAACAGCAGAAGAAAATGTGCTGGCAAGCCCCACAGCAAGAGAGAAGTGCATGGTGAGGATCTTCTTCTCAGAGATGCAAAAAACGTTCCAGCAAAAGGCCAGACAGAATAAATTCTGTGATTCCTTTAAAAAAGAGAAATAAAAAAGCATTTGTATTCAACTCAACAATTCAGGAGTATTTAATGTGCACAAAACTGAGTAGGCCATAGTATATGGTTATCAAAGCTCAGAAAAGACAACTAATTGATCCATTTCTTACAGATTGAGTGGATAAAAGATGCACTTTCATACCCAAACTCCCATAAACTAAAGCTTAATTATGCTGTGTTTTAGTGACTATCTGCCATTAGTTGTCTTCAACAAATATTTACACAGCAGCTACTGTGCTAGGAAGTGCTCTAGGTGCTCGGAATACAATGTGAAGAAAAACAGGTGTGGTCTCTGCTCTCATGGAAATTGTAATAGTGAGAAAGATGGACAGTGAATAAATAATTACATAAGTAACTTTATAATTATTACTGGTGACGGTTATAAAGGACAAGAATAGAGCACTTTGAGAAAAATGAAACAGGAGAGTCCAATCTAGCCTACAGAATCAGGATAAAAGAAAAAGTGACACTCAGGCTAAGACCTGAAGGATGGGTGTCCCCACTGAGAGGTGGTGAAAGGACAGGGCAGCAGAGGAAACAGCACGCAAGAAGGCCCTGAGATGGGAAGCAGTTTGAGGTGCAATGAAGGTGAAGGGAGGCCAGTATTGCTGGGGCATGGTGACAATGAGCTCAAAGTGACAGTAGCAATCAGGAAGGACCTGGTAGACCATGTTAAGGATGACCAATGAGAAGTCACTGAAACTTGTAAGCAGAGAAATCTGAATGTCTGTGTCCCTCCGCCTTTAAAATTCTTATGTTGAATCCTAACCCCCAAAGATGATGGTATTAGAAGGTAGGGATTTGGGGAGATGATTAGGTCATAGTGCAGACCCCTAATGAATGGAGTGTTATAAAAGAGACTCCAGAGAGATCCCTATCTCTTTAGCCATGTGAGGACACAGTGAGAAGGCACTGGCTACAAACAAAGAAGGTGGATCTCACCAGAAGCTGAATCTGCTGGCACCTTGATCTTGGACTTCCCAGACTCCAAAACTGTGAACAATAAATTTCCGTCACTTATAAGCTACCTAGTCTGTAGTAGTTTGTTATAGCAGTCTGTCTGGGCTATAACAAATGACATAATGTGATTTCCCTTTAAACCATCACTCTCATAGCTATTGAGGATGGGATTGGGTTGGAGAAGCAGCAAATGTGGACATGGAGTGACCAGTGAGAAAGTTTTCACAGTTGTCCAGAGAGACACAACAGTGGCCTAGATGAGGGCAGTGGCAATGCAGATGAAGAGGAGCGAATAAGTTCAACATATCATTTTGAGGTTAGAAAGAAAGGTCACTTATTGGACATGAAGGACCCGTCACAGGGAGATGCAATTTTCAAGCATGATAACTAGGTTTCTGGCATGATCAACTGGGTAGACAGAATTACCATTGACCAATAAAAGGAACAACTAGATGGGAATAGATTTGGGGAGACGTTCAAGAGGCTTCAGTTAAAATATGTGAGATGCTCCTTCTCTTTCCTATGGTGGTAATAATAAAAATAATAATATAATAATAATAATACTGTAGTGATTAGGTAAAAATGAACATGATTTTTGCTTTTCAATATAAAATTGCCTTATTAGAAGGTAAAATATATATGCTATAGAAGTACACTACAACATTAAAGAGCAACCTGTGCACTTTTCCTACAATTTATTTCTGAGTGACAATGCTAAGGACACTATCCTAGTTTGGCAACATTCCTCATAACCAGCTCTAGCGTGTCAGAACGAGGCAGGCCCGGCACCCACCAGGTGACTAAGCTTTCACTTGCCGACACAGTAGTCACCAGAAAGAAAATCCTTCGGAAATAGGACCAAACAACTTTTTCAGGGTTTGTGAAACAAAAATTAAAATCATGAATAACCAAATACGTCTCTTCTGAATACAATGGAACATTTCTGAGCTCTTGTTCAATTACCTGAGGATAGCAAGAGACTGCTTCTCTAAACAAGAATACAACTTGTTCTGCCAACATTATTGTTATGTTTCATTGCCAAGGTAGTATCTAAGTGTGAACATATCTTCTGTATTCACATTTTGTAAAGGTGACTTGTTCAAGTGTGTTTTTCTTTTCCACGATGGTTGACCTCTCAAGTCAAACATTGTGAGGCTGCTAGAGACAGCACTATGTCTTAGTCAACTTTGAACCACAGTAGATCTATTCAATGCATGTTTGCCAAGTAAAGAAATGAGTGTTTATTATGTGAACTGTAAAATTCAGTTAAAATCAATAATGGCTCTAAAAAATGCAGAAATATGACGGTTGAATTCAATATAGACAAATGTTAAGATAAATGTATTGGAAGAAAATAAGTCAGATTATATTAATGAATATAATTATTAGGGCTCTGAGCTATGAAAATACAAGCAAAAATAATCTAGACTGTAAATAACTTGTTTATATAAAGTATTATTCTACATTCTCTTTAGGAGAGTAGCTTAATGCAGTGAACAGTAAAGAGACTATATTCACCATAATTTTAGAAATGTGGTATTCAGATATCAAAGACAAGTGGGTATTGATCATGAAAAGACAAGAAATTTGTGTGAAAAAAGCCAAATAGTAGATTAACATTTACAATTAGGTTTATAAACATAGAAAACAGATTTATCTTAAATGCATCTATCTCTTTGGAAATTACTATTCCATCAAAGATAACAAATTATTTTATACAGTCATTCGAACTCTTGACATTGAGGGGAGAGGCCTATTCCATACACTATAAATTAAAATAAAATTGTTGCAAAACTCTGATGAATCCTTCACTTATTACCGTTTGTATCCATAGTTTGGTTTCCTTAGCATGGTTAAACTGTAACCTAAGTGGTACATATTCAGTGATCCACAACAGGGCATTCTAATTTGCATTGTGCAATCATTTATAAACCTTGGATCCTGTCCAATTTACATGTAAACAACACCAATGATGACTCAGGAAACCAATGCTGAGTGGCTCTTTCCAACAGTACTGGGGTTTACAGCCCAGCATTTTGTTTTTTTAAGTCTTTAAAGGCAAAGATTGAGTTGCAAAAGGATTAATTCACCACCTGCTCATTGACCTCAGCTTCAGAAACTGTTGTACATGTCTTTTTTAGAGGGAAACTTGAAGATGATGGAGCAAATCAGGGAGGAAGATTTGATTTTTACTGGGTAACCTTTTACTGTTTGATTTTCTTTATGTATTTTTACCACATGCGTGTATTATCTTACAATAACCACAAGCCACAATTTTTAAAACAAAATAAGTAGGTTTTTGTGTCTACCTTAAAAATAGTTCAGTACTTTCCCCAAAGTTCCTTGGAACTTACCGATATTCTTACTATAAAATTCTCTTTTATAATATGAAAAAACAAAGCTGAATATATAGTTAGTGGGAACAAGTTAATTCTCTGTATTCCCAGAGTCATGGTACTAAAAATAAACTGGGCTCTTCAAATCTCTTTTTAATCAAATGTTTTTATCCGACCCCACCAACTTTTGTGTTAAACCTATTCAGAAGAAATAAAATGGACTGAGTTGAATTGTTTCTAATTTCTTAACCTCCAAGCTCCAATGACTGTGCCATGGGCAGTGAAAACACATTTAACAAAAAAGTCAGAGGGGATATGGACAAGTCACGAAAGGGCTCAGTAACAGGGTAAGGAAGGACTAACTCTGTAAGGCACTGAGGTTAAGGTGCTGGGAAACAAAGCAGGCAGAATTCACCTGGGGCCCAGGGTCCATATCCACCCCGGAAGGGAGCCCCAGATCAATTGGCTACTGTCATCTGTGGCTGGATTGCACTAGTAAATTATTTTATTAATGAAGACTGGGCAAAGAGACCTCAGTCCCTTCCACTTTCATTCTTCTTGAGGTAGGCCCGCTTAGGGCTCCAAAGTCCAGACCCAAAACTGTTTTGGAGATGTCCAAATCAGAACCTAGGATTTTCATTTTCATCCGTCTGATTTAAATAATGTTTTCTTCCTTCAGCTCTATGTTGGTTCATAAAAATGGAACCAGTTGTGGAGAACTTAAAAACAACTTGCTGACAAAGCCATCTTTTTTCTTTTAACACTTTGCAACATTCATTTAACTTGATGTTTTTGCGCAAAAAAATTCTAGGGGTAGGAAGGTTTTCTGGATGATTTATCTTAGAATACACAACCTCTGTACATAGTCCAAATATCCCTTCAATTAGCCTTAATATATTATATTTGTGGTTTACAGCCAGAGCGGGATGGGCTTGGCTTGTATACTATAGTTTGGAAAATCTACCAGAATGATTTGAATACATGTAGTCTGTGCCCGTTCACCTCCATCGCACACATTTGCACACGCACACACCAGGGTCTCTGTTGCTACGTATCAGACTTCATCCTATTCCCTCACAGTGCCTGCTCACAGAGGAACGACCCTTCCACCAACGGCACAGATTTTATCAGCTTAATTTTCTTCAGTTGTATTCAAAAAACATAGTCATATTCAATACACGTTTTAAAATTACACATGCTCTCCCACTGTGAGAATGATCGTTCTGAGCTTACCATTCAATTCTTCTGCTAACAGCACCCTTGTCTTAAACATATTCCTCACACCTTTATGATGGAAAAATTCCAATTTAGGATAAAGCAATATGACATTACAAAAGATTGCTCTAATAAATTTGGGGTGAGTTTCTACATAAGTAAAATGTCTCCATAATATATTGTGACATTTGCTGCCACATTAAATTCACTTTTATGGTTTTGACTTCTTAAAAAAATTTTATTTGTTTTTCACAAAATCACATTTAATGTAGTAAGGCACCCACAGTCTTTGGATTAAAACTGCAGGGCCTGAGATTTAAATTATAATACTCTACTGAAACAGCCACAAAATTATCAAATAAAATTTTCATATTTTAAATAATCATCTTTACTAAAAGTACTCAACATTTATTATCTTAAAATATTTTAAAGCCATTTTTAGAAGTAAAGAAATTCAGCACCTTTATTAATAACCTGGAAGCAGCTGCCAGGGAGGCCTGTGGTGTGGTCCCCAGCACGCGAGCCCTGCAGTCGGGCTCCAGGCCGAACCTAGACTCTGCTACTTTATTTTCCAATTCTTTCTGGAGTTCTGTCACTTCGTTTCTGAACTCTAATTTATTTTTCTCTTTCATTTCTTATATAATTTCTAGTGTATTTTATCTCATTTTGAAACAACACAGTGCTTCAGACCTGCTTTCTGAGTACATCTTTCTAGTGTGCTTTTACTGTTATTTTACTCCTTATTCTTGTTCCTCAGAATAACTGTGGCATCAGACCTGCTGCTCATTGCTAGGTGAACTTAGTTTTTTTCCTGAACATTAAGAAGGAAACTTCGTTCAGAAAATTTTTATTTATTTATTTCCTGCAGGCTGTGGGGTTTGTTTGTTGTTTTTTAAATCCTCACCGAGGTGAGAGAGAACCTGAGAAACACGGAGTGATTGGTCTCTCATACTGCCCTAACCAGAACTGAACCCCCAGCCTAGGCATGTGCCCTGACAGGGAATGGAACCCACGACCTTTTGGTTTACAGCATGAGTCTCCAGCCGATTGAGCCACACCAGCCACGGCTGGCTCAAAAAGCTTTTATAACTTTGTTGGTTAAAATACAGCAGCTTGCTTTCAGAGGTTTTCTGGCTGTTGCCCTCTGCTATGTTAGTCCAGACCTTCTCTTTCCTTCTTCACTGCCCCTGTGCTGCTGAATATCGACTGTGCTCCCAGCCTCAAAGTGAAACTGATGGGTTAGATTTGAGATTTTATGCCGTTAAACCACTCTGGATCCTGCAGGCTTTCCTTTGAGATCCTGTTTCCTAGCCACCTAAGCTGTGTGACCTTGCATGACTTGCTCTGCTTTTCTGTGCCTTGTTTCCCCATTCATAACATAGAAAATGTAACAAGATAATGAGTTTTCTTCCAAGGCGGTTAAAACACTGACACGCAGTAAGCACTTTTTGTATGTTTGCTTGATAAATAAAATATCCATCTGCACTTTCTTTATGAACTCATCTTTAAATTGTAGAAGCTCTCAGATCAACTGATCACAATTATCCACAAGTGCTTCAGGAAGTCTGCTTCCTGCACTATGCACGTGCTAACCACAGTGAAAGACTTAGTTTACCCAGTCATCATACCCCACACTATTTTGGTTATTAATAAAAGATTCAAGAGAAATAAAGCTGTTCACTGTCATCCCCCAAAGAACACAAATGTCCCTTGTCTCTGGTGTTGAGTCATTTCTCATCACATCTGTTTCACTTTGTTTTTCCCTCCTGAAGCTCACTTTATTTGTACTTCTCAATGCCTGGCACCATTAGTAAAGGTGGCAAACAATCTTTTTAGAAAGGGCCTGGAAAGGGCCTGGAAAAACTTTTCTTAAAGGTTCTTAAAGGTCCAGGCATTTTTTAAGGTCTTTGGAATTTTCATTTTTTTATAGCTTATGATTACTGCTGTGAATTTCCATTATCTACAGTAAGAATGTGCCACTGCCTTAACCTGCTGAATCACAGTTTTTTCCTTTTTAAGCAATTTTGCTTTAAAACATATGAGTTCCAAAAAAAGCCAACCAATCAGATTTTTGGAATTTAGGTTGCCAAAACGTAGTTTTCTACATCGACCTATGATTCATCTAGAAAAAAATACGACACAAAAAAGGGGGCGGCGGGGGAGCTCATAGCAACTAAATGTGATGTGTGGTCCTCGGTCGAACCCTGAACCAGAACATCTTTTTTCTTCTTTTTCTATAAGGGAAATTACTTGGAATCTTGATGAAACTTAAATAATGTCTATGGACAACAATTTTTGTATCAATTTTCCTGATTGAGTAACTGTGCTGTGATTATATCAGAGATGAACTTAAAATACTGGGGGTAAAGAGGCATCATGCCTGCAACTCACTCTCAGAGCTCAGAGACAGAGAGTGTGTGAAAGCGAATATGATAAAATGTCACCATTTGGGGACTCTTGCTGAAGGGTACGTGGGAATTCTTTGTACTATTTCTACAACTTGAGTGAAAGTCTGAAATTGTTTCAAAATAAAAATGGTTTTTAAGAGTTGGGGGTTATGGGCAAAAAGACAGTAAGATTAATGTCCCTGAGGGTCTCTTTGAGCACTTACAGCATTACTGAATGCTGCACCTGGAAAGCAAAAGCTTTATTTGAACAGAAAAGTTGGGGGCTTAGAGTGCTTCAGATATTTGGCTCGGAAGGCCAGTACAAAATCACTCCCTAAAGAGCACTCACTTTGATTTTTGATTCAATGTACTGCCTTTCCATATTAGCAGAGTCAATGATATCCTAGTAAACTAATAACTCAGGCTAAGGTCTTTTGAAATAGCAGGCACTATCAGCTTGGCAAAGATGAAGCTGAATTATTATGCTCAGTGTGGGGGGCAACCATGGCATTTATAATCTGTTGGTGGGATTTAGGCTGATATAATCTAGTACAATCTTTCTAAGGAGCAAATCAGGTAGTATCAGATTTTAAATGTTCATACCCTTTGACTCAGCAATTCTACTTCTAGAAATTTATCCTAAGGAAATAGTGGGCTGAGTGAACAAAGACATATATTCAAGAACATTTACTCTGTCATAGCAAAAAATGGAAGACATTATGCGTCCATCAGAAGATTAAATAAATTATGGTTTATCCATATAAAAGAATATTCTTCAACCATCACCAAGTATAAGATAAATGACAGAGAGCTATATCCTTATATCTTAAATGAAAATCGGGTTGCAGAATAGTATGTATAGTATGTATACATCCTATGTATATTTATATTACTTATTTACATTTAAATTGGAAATATGGCATAGGCATTTTTTAAGGATTAAAAGAACATATGCTAAAAAAATTGCGGATAGGTAGTTAGAAAAACACGTATTGCATTATCCAAGGCCGACTACATAATTTGCAGGGCCAGCACACAATGAAAATGTGGAGCCCCTCGTTAAAGAATCAAGAATTTCAAGATGATGGCAGCAAGAATATTAAGCCAAGTGGAGCTCCTAAGTGTAGGGCCTTGTGCATTATGTAGGTTGCATTGCCCATGAAGCTGGCCCTGGCTGTACACTACACTAGACACTTAGATGTGTGCTACACTATCCTATACAGGATGGGGCAAAAGTAGACGTAGTTGTTCATATGGAAAATGATACAATAATGAATGAATAATACTACAAGAATAAACTGTTTCACATACAACTGTAAATCTACTTTTGCCCCACCCTGTAAATCCCAGTGCAAGGAAGTGCTGGGATATAAACCACACTCGGTGGTGATAAGTGGATGAGCGGTGGAAATACGCATGTTGTCCGTCTCCTCCCACACACAGGCACACATCACACCTTCTTGTCATTTTGGGGATTAAATAAGTGAAATACTTTGCGATAAATGCAGTCCGAAGTATGTTTAAAGTTATTCCTAAAAGAAGCTAGCATGTTAATAATGCTGAGATCAGAGAGTTTCCAGTGTACCCTTTGGATCACTTTGCGCGCCACGAGAGTGCCTCCAAGAGGACTGACAGAGAGTCAAAGAGGAGACAGGGATGTGCAGCTCTCAAGAGAGATTTTTGTGGCCTTTAAAGAGGTTTCACAATAGTGTCATCGGGACAGAAAAATACGATGGGTAATTTTTTCCCTCCTTTTGTATGGCCAGTAAAAGTGTAAGAAAAATTATGAACAGGAATTTTCTATCTCTAGAAATTAAATAGCTCATCTAGGCTACCTAGGTATTAGTTAGTATTTTTTCTACTGCTTTCAATGGCTCTATGATATCCTTGAGTATCCAAATAATAGTACTATTAGTCATAAGTTGACTTGGTCTGTCTGCAACTTAAATGTTTCCTCTGATGCTTCTATTTATAAGTAGAACTGAAAACCTGGCAAGTCTAATTTGGGATCAGCATGGTAGCTTATGTTCTGCCATTTAGAACATCAGGGTTTGATTAGGCAGATCTTAGGGTTGTAGCCAACAGGCAAGAGAACATGACATTCTAATATCTAATGGGCTCTAACTTATCAGGCTCTGATTCTTATCAGTTAAGAGGACAGCAACTTCTAAGGTACCTAATGAGTGATGGGATAAGCACATAGGTAAAAGGACAAGGGTTTCCAGGGCATTAAAGGATTTGTTGCTAAAGTTTTCTTTTGAAGTCCACCATAAGGTAGTCAGTGATGACTCAGTCTAAATGACACACCAGGAGTTACAGACCTCTGACTTCATAGGCATCTGGAGAATCTGTTGAAACTATTTGAGAAGTTCTCCAAGAGACTTCAGGGTTTTGTATAACATAGTGACAGAACTATTAATAGAAACCGATAAATCCTATGAGGTAGCATGTATTTCAAGACCACATTCTGTGCCTTATAAGTGTTCAATCTTGTACTATTTTTAATTCATTTTCTAGAATTATATGTGTATACATGGTACCATATGTCACATGTAATCTATGCTCAGTGATAGGTAAAAACAATTAATAAATATATCAGAGTCCTCATTCTACGTGATTATCCAAGCCAGTCATCTGTCCTAGGACATCAGTTCGGTCTTCACTAAAGTTATTAAAATCACTCATATGCATGAGGTTTAATTTTCAGCAGTCTGACTAGCACTACTATTCTCAAATTTCAAAAGAGGAACCAAAATCCAGGTATAAGATATTAGTGAAGGTAGGAATCTATCATTTTCACAAATGCAAAAAATAGAAAAAGCTCTATTTAATGTATTTGCCCTTTGTTATCTCCATAGATACTTACTTGCTTCTACCTTAAATATTACAACTTTTTCTTTAAAAGATATTATATGCACACATGTGTCTGACTTAGAGAACTTGCTAGTGATATCCTCTGAAGACTAATGGGTTATGATTTAAGAAGTACTGAATTCACCAGTAATGAATGTGTTGTACTAAATGAGAACACTGAGGTAAAAATTCAAACACAACATAAGAAGTTGAACTAGATAATATCTGCGATGTTTTCCAACTCTGAGACATAAGGAATATGAGACAATGCTTATTGGTCATGAACAGGGCAGAGGATGGTAACAGGGAGAATGCAGAGGAGGCAAATGAGGCACTATGAAGATATCCTATTTACTCAATACAATTTACCATTGATTGAACATGGAACAGGAGAAAAAAGATGAAGAATTTTAAAAAAAAAGGTTTTCAGCTCAAGAAATGGAGTAGCACCATTAATAGAAATGAGACAGAATTAAGAATTAACAGGGGTTTTTTTTTTTTCATTTCTTGTATTGTGAAAGAATCCCCTGAACAGGATAACTAAAAAGAGGGAAGTTAACTCTGCATTTCTGTTGTTTGTTGGAATCAGAGATGGTTCCAGGAGATCAGTCCGGATGTGGCAGGTGGCCCCACTCCTGGCTAGACCTCGGAAGGCATGGCCCTGAGGAGGAGGAGGCTGGTAGAGGGAAACCAGAATGCCTGGCAAATGGGCTGGAATTCAGGAGCAGATCAGGAACTGTTAATAGAGACACATTCTGCCTCTTTGGGAACTGACTCAAGAACTGGAACAGGCCTGAACCTTCAAGGAGCTAGGGAAGGCAGTGCAAGAGGACATGAGATTTAAGCTAACAATGAACAACTCAGAACAGACTTCACAGACTCCATGAAGCCAGTCTTTTAGGAGAATGTCATTAAGAAAATGCTACTTGAAAACCTCAACAAAAAAAAACTAGAGGCAGAAAGGGACCCAGGAAAACATTGCAAAAATCTATTCAGAAAGTAAAATGGAGTTGGATGTTACTGGCCTATAAATTCTGTCCTTGAAACATTATTTGGTATGTTTTTGAGGAGGTGCTATGTAGCTGTTATTTTACAATTGCACTACTTTAAAATTTTGCATGACATATCACCATCTATTACCGTGATGTCTAATCATGGTTACTTTAACTCTGTCGGTACCTTAGGCTGAAACAGCTTATATGAGCTGTTAGACCAGATCTAGTAGGTCTTGAAATACATTCCAGAAGCCAGGACCATAAGTATCAAATGAGCACGTTAGAAATTCAAATCTTCAGATGATCTACCAGAGTTACTAAATCAGAAACTGGGGATGGGCTTAACTCAAAATTTACTGTTAACAGTTCTTAACTTCAAGGAATGGGATTACACTAGAGTTTCAAACAAGAGGGATATGTATTAAATTAAAAAATTAGGGGAGTTCCGGTCAAGATGGCAACATAGGTAAACATGGCTGGCTTCCACGCACAACCACATCAAAACTACAACTAAACTGTAGAACAACCATCACTTAGAACCATCAGAAATTGAGTTGAATGAAAGTCTGACAACTACGGAATTAAAGAAACCACATCCATCCAGACTGGTAGGAGGGGCAGAGATGCAGAATGGACTGGTCCCACATCTACCTGTGGTGGACAAAAATTTGGGAGTGATATCGCAGGAGTAAGAAGTCCCAGCTCTACACCAGGCCCCCAAGCCCAGGGTTCCACTGCCAGGAAGATAAGTCCCCATAGCTTCTGGCTGCAAAAACCAGCAGGGACTGAGTCGGTAGAAGAAACTCCTGGAATCCCAAGCAGTTTCTCTTAAAGAACCCACACATGGACTTACTCAGACTCACTCCCTCTGAGTCTAGCACCAGGTTAGTAGCTTGAAAGGCACCAGTGGCACATAGAGAGAAACTGAAGTGTCTGGCATCGCGGCAAGAGCTGGGGGACAGTTTTCTGCCAGACAGAAAGGAGGGCAGAGGCCATTGTCCCTTTCCTGAAACCTCCCCCCACAGAGACACAGAGCCAGCAGGCAGCAGATGGGTGCCATATCTGACTCCATCAATCTGGCTAGCACTGTTTGCCCACCCTGGAGATCCCCTGAGACTCCGTCCCACCCAAGCTGTTAACAGAGACTTTTCCATGTGAATGGCTGGTCTTGACTCATGCTTCACAACTTCCTAAATCCTCTCAAACAAGCAACAGCCTGCCTCACCGAGCCCCCAGCACCTCTACCTCTTGCTAAGTGGGCCAAGCCTGGCACTAGCAGCAACCAGCCTAGATTCACAGCTTGGCTTCACCTGGGAATCATCAAGCCCAGCACAAGTAGCAGCCATCTCAGATTGCGTTATACCTCATGCAGGGTGGCCCCAGACAGAACACAGAGGGGTGCTGACCTTGGCCCACACCACCTGGGAAACCCTGAGTCTGCAAACCCAGTGGACAGCTACAGATCACATTGGAGCACCACCACCCTCCTCCTGCACAGCTGATCTTCCACAAAGGGTGGAGGTTGATGGTCAGTGGTCAGAGCCAGTCCTTGCAGATGACTGGCCTGGGTATATCCCTCTCATTAATCTGCTGACAGCAATTTAGGCTCAACTACAAGAGGAGTAGGGACTTGGGGACATCTCGAGTACCCAGCTTGGACGATAGGGGAGGCTGTGCCACTGGACCCTACAGGACACCTACTACATTAGGCCACACTACCAAGTCAAGGAGTTACAGCAGTTCTACCTAACACATAGAAACAAACACAGGTAGGCTGCCAAAAGTAAGAAAGAATCAGGGCCCAAATGAAAGAACAGATCAAAACTCCAGAAGAAGAACTAAACAAAAGGGAGATAAACAATCTCATCAGATGCAGAGTTCAAAACACTGGTTATAAGGATGCTCAAGGAATTTAGTAGGGCCTCAACAGCATAAAAAAAGATTTAGTCAGAAATGAAGGATACACTAATTGAAATAAAGAACAATTTACTGGGAAATAGTAAAGTGGATGAAGCTGAGAATCAAATCAATGATTTGGAACATAGGGAAGCAAAAAACAACCAATCAGAACAAGAAGAAAAAAAAATCCAAAAAAATGAGAATAGTGAAAGCAGCATCTGGGATGACTTCAAATGTTCAAACATTTGCATCACAGACATGCCAGAAGGAGAAGAGAAAGAGCAAGAAATTGGAAATCTGTTTGAAAAAATAGTGGAAGAAAACTTCCCTAATTTGGTGAAGGAAATAGACATGCAAGTCCAGGAAGAACAGAGAGTCCCAAACAAGATGGATGCAAACAGGTCTACTCCAAGACACATCATAATTAAAATGCCAAAAGTTAAAGGTAAAGAGAGGATCTTAAAAGCAGCAAGAGGAAAGAAGTTAGTTACCTACAGGTGAGTTCCCATAAAACTATCAGCTGATTTCTCAAAAGAAACTTTGCAGGCTAGAAGGGATTGGCAAGAAATATCCAAAATCGTGAAAAGCAGGGACATACAGCTAAGATTACTCTATCCTGCAAAGATATCATTTAGAATCAAAGGGCAGATAAAGAACTTCCCAGACAAGAAAAAACTAAAGGAATTCATCATCCCCAAATCATTATTATATGAAATGTTAACAGGACTTATTTAAGAAAAAGAAGATCAAAACTATGCACAATAAAATGGCAATAAATGCATATCTATCAACAATTGAATTTAAAAAACAAACTCAGCAAACGAGAAGAACAGAGACAGAATCATAGATACAGAGAGCATTTTGATGTTTTCCAGCTGGGAGGGAGGTGAGTGGGAATGAGTGAAGAGGTGAGGGGATTAAGAAGTACAAATAGGTAGTTACAGAATAGCCCTGGGGATGTAAAGCACAGTATAGGAAATGGAGCAGCCAAAGAACATATGCATGGCCCAAGGACATGAAAAATGGTGTGGGATTTGTCTGAGAGAGTGAGGTGCTAGATGGAGGGGGGCAAAGGAGAAAATTGGAGCAAATGTAATAGCATTATCAACAAAAAATAACAGAAAATACAGTGACAAAAGACACTAAAAAGAAGAAAGTGGTGATGGAGTCCATCAATTCGGGTTTTAAGTCTTGCAGGTGGTTCGAAAGCACACTAAAGTGAGAACTACTGCCTTAAGGCATTTCAGAACTGCACCTCTTTAGAACCTGTAAAGGAAAAAACACTCTCCTGTTTTGTTCACTCACAGCACTATTTTCATTTCTGATCACCAAATGTGTGGTTGTTTTTTTTCTGTACCATGCAATTCTGTAACATATTAGGTGTCCCATAATTTAACTCACTTTTGACACGACTGGGAGATAGTGTCACATCCTACAGATTAAGTCTTCCCCACCTCATTCATACATCAATGACAAGTTCAGGTTGCCACCTGTGCTCCTGACTGACCAGCTATAAACTGGAGAATCATACAACCCCTTCCTGGGGTTCAATTAACTTGCAAGAGCACCTTACAGAACTTAGAAAAAGTTTGCCTACTGGATTTCCAGTTTATCCTGAAAGGATGTAACTCAAGATAGCCAGATGGAAGAGATGCACAGGGCAGGGTTTGGGAAAAGGGTACAGAACTTCCATTCCATGTCCTCCTAGGGCTCACCATCTTCTCAGGACCTCCACGCATTCACCAAAAGGAAGCTCTCTGAACCTGTCCTTTTTGGGTTTTTAATGGAGGCTTTATTGTGGAGGCATGATTGATTAAAGCACTGGCCATTGATTCAACCTCCAGTCTCTCTAACCTCTGGGAGTTTCAACCCTCTAATCACAGTTACTTCCCCTGGCAACCAGCCCCCTATTCTTAGGGACTTTCCAAAAGTCACTAAGGACATCCAATTTTCACTTTGGAGCTATCTCAGAATCTGAAAAGGAAAGATGTCCCAGTAACTTTTATCAGTAAGGAAATTACAAAGGTTTTAGGTGTTACGTGCCAGAAACCATGGAGGAAGACCAAATATATATATGTCTTTATATAAGTCACATCATAGAGGTCCAGTACATTTCTGCTATAGGCCAGGGAGATAGTGTAATTGTTTCGTCTGTTCAGGCAGCTATAACAAAATACCATAGACTGGGTGGCTTATAAACAGAAATTTATTTCTCACAGTTCTCCAGGCTACGAAGTTCAAGATCAAGGTGCTGGTTCATTCAGTGTCTGGTGAGAACTCTCTTCCTCATAGACCACCGTCTTTTCACGGAAATCTCACTGGGTGAAAGGATGAAGGGTCTCTCCAGGACTCTTTTGGAGGAGTACTAATCCCATTCTTGAGGAGTAAGTAATCTCGAAACCTAGTTACCTCCAAAAGACCCTACCTCCAGATACCATGGCATTGGGGATGAGGTTTCAACATATAAGGGTTTTTTTTTTCTGGGGAGCAGGGGTGACACAAACATTCAGTCCATAGCAATGGTCAACTAAAAATGGGGAGGGGTTTGCAGCTAGTCAGGCCTGGAATCAAACTGGGGCTGCAGAACTTGTTAATTGTGTAGGGTCTTGAGCAAGTAAGTTGCTGACCCTCTCTGAAGCTTAGGTTCCTCATGCAGGAAATGGAAATGATAATGCCTACCTTGAAAGGTTACCATGAACACTGAATTTATGTACCTACATGGCAATCAGGAATGCTGGCTCTGGTGTCAGACCCAGTTCAAATGTCAGCTCTTCTATTGTGTGATCTTGGGCAAATTACTAAATCTCTCTGTGTTTCAAGTTTCTCATCTGTAAAGTGAGTAACAATACACTTGTGAGGATTCAATGAGTTAATAGTCATATACTTCAATTGCTTAGAAGACTGCCTGCCACACAACTGTCAGATGTTTCTAATAACAAATACAAATGACAATGATAATAACAAAATACTTCACACATGGTAGGTACTCAATACGTGTAACAATTATTATTACTGTCATAGAATTCTTTCTCATAAAGCATAGGATTATCAGAGATTCCAGTATATAGGCACCCTCTGATACTTTCATGTATTCTTTACATTCTAATGTCTTCTCTCCCCTCTAAAGAAGCTCTATGGATAACATCAATATCAATTTCCTGGTTTTGACAATGTATCATAGTTATATGAGATGTTACCATGGGAGGTTGGGGGATTACTGCGGTTATATTACAAAAAGAAAAGATAGGGGTACAGGGCTTGCCTGAAGTGAAAATATTGGGGCAAGAAATTGGACTTATAACCCATCTGCTCCCCAGTGTCCTATTTCCCAGTCGCTAGAATTGTAATATTCCTCACCGGTATGGGCTACTGGAAACCACAGGTGCCTGACTGGTGAGAGCTAGGCCAGGCTTCCATTACATCAGGTCTGGTATGAATTTGTAAAATGTTTGATCCACGGAACTCTAAGTGCAAGGGAAAATGTAGTCTTGGTAACTTCATCACTAACATACCTGGTTATCGGTTATATTATAGCAAAAATACAAATGACAAATACATGGGATGAACTTCTCCTGACCAAAGTTGTAAATCCAAATATTTTCCTCATGGAAATATTTGCCTCATGTTGTGACTGGGTCCTATGACATTCACATAAGTCCCTTATAGATTAAATAAGCTTTTGTGGGCTAATCTGAGCATCTACGCCCTAGTCATTACCATGTTTTTATACATGTATTTCAAAGAACTAATCTGTAAGCAAACTCTTGAAATGCCACGCATTTGTAAGTCACTAAACTTGCTTGATGCTATTAACACAGCATTTTTAACTTTAGGAGCTATAGTGACCTTTCTAGCTCACTGATTTCAAGTTTCCAAATAGTGTTCTGCTTAACACTAATGTCTCAGAGTTCTTACTACTCTCCCACCCCCAAGTTCCTCAAATTGTTAGACCAAAGAAACCTTTTTTTTTAAGGAGCACTTATTAACATCTAGTTCTGGGGAATTCTCTATTTGAGAAAATTGCTCTAAGTCATATGATTGCTTCCTTGACTACTTGGCTTCTCAAGTTGCTCCTTCTATGGTATTTATATTTTAAAAATTAAAAATAAATAGTATATACATCCTTTCATTTTCCAGTATTTTAGGCCCAAATAAGAAGTTTTAGAAAATCTATGCATGTTTGCCTAGTAGCAATAAAAGTAGATATCAACCAATGATTTGTACATATGAATTATAAGTTTCTCGCCAATTAATTAGTCAAAACTAAGCTTAAAAAACTAAATTTAAAAAAATACTAGTGGTTCATCTCTTTCAATCAAGTTAGTATCAACAGCTAGCCTTTTAAATCATCGTCTCTTATCATTCAGGTGCTTCACTCGAAATGAAGTAGTTTTTCCCAGCCTCCTCCGTTTTTTTTCCCAGCAAACAGCTTAAGAAATCACACGCAATTCCCCAAACAGTAACAGAAACTATAAGATCCATAGTCTAGATAAAGAGGGATTTCACAATCTCCAATTTAGTATATGTACCATAAGAATACTCCAAACTGCTTAAATGAAATAATTATCCATTTTAATTCTTTTTGAAGTTACATTTGAAAACTATAACACTCTGTAAAGCTTCACAAGTCTTGCTCTCACAAATCTCTCCTACAGAACAGAGAAAGTTTCTTTATTCAGAAAAGTGACTCTAAAAGAATTTCGTGACACATTAAAAGCGATTATCTCCATAATATTTTAACTTTTCCTATACCAAAGCAGTAACAACTCAGGATACGAACATTCTATTGGAAAACAGATCTCATACATAGGCATGGCTCTTTTTATCGTGCTTCACTTTATTTCACTTCACAGGTGTTGCATTTTTTACAAACTGAAGGCAAGACCCTCCACCAGCAAGAATAGTACAACTTGCTTTATTGTGATACTTGCTTTATTACAGTGGTCTGTAACAGAATCTGCAATATCTCTGCGGTATGCCTGTATAGGTTTTATAGTGTTTGGTTATAACTTTATTTCATATACACACACTAAAAAACCATTCGTTAAGTAGTCCATGTTAAAATGGTATTGATGGCTAAATTTTACTATTTTCTTAATTCAGCAAATTGAATTTCTGATATCTCCTAAGTACAGTTAGAGCTACCATATATTCCCAATTAGGTTGCCAATCTGCATTTAGTGCCATTACCAACCCCCAGACTAACTTCTTTACTCCTCTGGTAAATTATGTATCTTCTCTCTAAAACACAGGTGGCAAACACAAGGCCTGCAGGCTGCATCCAGCTCTCCACCTTGTTTCTACCCTGTGGCAGCGCCAAGCTCCTTGCCCCTAGTTAAGGAGTAGCTACATTTATACAATCCTAAAATTATATTCAGCCCTTTGAAGGCAACCACGAGGCTGATGTGGTCCCTGGTGAAAATGAGTTTGACACCCCTGATCTAGAACAACTGCAAGTACAAACACCAAATATGTAAACTGAATGGCAGCAGGTATGATCATTTCAAACGAAAAATTTAGGCCAGCAAACATACTACCTAAACATTACAATTAAGGATAATTGTTCATCTTAGCAAAGTGTGCCACAACTACTTTTAAACATGTAGAGGGGATTTACCCTGAAACTCATGTCTAATCTACTCCCTGAACCTCAACCCTGGAATGAGCATGATACCAAGTTAAAAATTCTTAGAAGGAACCCAGTGGAAATCAGAACCAACAACTCAATCCACATTTTTAATCAAGAAGTGTTAGCCTGTTTTTAAACTTATGAAACATATACTCAAAGTAGCTTAGATTCAGGTCTTGCATTTAACAAATAGTCACTGATAGCATACAATGTGCCATGTACTAGATGCTGGGTAAAGAGAACAAAACAAATATGACCCTTGACTTCAGAAAGCTTGTCTAGAGAGGAAGACAGACTTTAGATAGATATTAAACAAGTAATAATAAAAAAGAACTGAAATTACACATTATGGTTATTTCCTGTTTGCATTGTATCTTCCTAAGTGGGTAACCCTGATCACACCCTCCTTTTAGGAGTATTCTGCAGAGAACTCCCCGTTTTCAGTCATCGGAGACAGCCGGTTGTGACTGGGACACATGAAGATATACAATGATAGAGTTTCATAACCTTTATCAAGAAAACTATGATGTAATTTATTCCAAAAAGTACAAAATATTTGTCTTTACACAGCATGTTAGCAAGATAACTTCTAATTATAGGTAGGAATTCACTAGTAATTTGTTTTCTTGAATTCTGCTTATGACAAAAATCCATGTTGGTGGAAAACACACATATTACAGCTTTTCCACTGAATTTTCTTATTCTAAACACATATTTTTAAAAAATACAGTGCTCCAGTATACAATGTTACTTCAATTAAATGATTCTTTGGGTTATAAAGACTTATAATGAACACTGTCATTAAAATCCACACTGACTTTCCATTCAAGTTAACCTTCAGTGTGAATTATTTCCAGGTTACTGCTTCTGTTTGCTTAGGCAGCTCAAAGTATTCAAAATATTGAGGACTTTAAAGGTATTATCCCCATTTTAAACGTCTTATCCTTGCACGTTGTTCTACTCAAAAAATGTCTATTATACATATTATATATACAATACATACATATACACATACCAGTAAGGATTGGGAGGGAAGGGGGAACTCGTCAAATATAAACACATCCAAAACTTCTACACACACACACACACACACACACACACACACACACGTTTTCCTTCCAACCTCAGTGGCTGCTGACTACTTCACGTTTTCCTGCACTTTTGAAGTGCTATTAGTTGGTATTTAAGTCTATTGTTAAGCCATTTCTTTCTTCCTTTTTCTGAAATATCTGAGATGTTCTTTCGTAGTTCGTGTTATTTCGGCCTCTGGCAATAATATTCCTGATAAAGATGTGTATCCTTAAAATTTATTTCCTTTCTCGACAGTTAAAAATAGTTCATTACTATGTAAGGTGCTACGGTCCCCGCCTTACAGAATCTGGTACTTTGTGGCCAAGTAGCTACTTTATCTAGGGCGAAATACCTAGGAGATGGTATCATCAGTTGTCCACAAGTTCCTACCTGTTGCGGGGACTTGGTCAGAGGGAATGAATCAGATTTGTCTAAGGCGTCCTTTTCCACCCATCGTCCCTCGAGCTCGCTGAGCCTCCGGAACGTAAGTCACCCCTACCAGTCTGCTCAACACCCGGCCCTTGGAGGGCAAGGACCCCGGGCCTTAGAATGGAGCTCGGTGGGGACCAGGACAAGGGGGTGTTCCGACCCAGCTTAAAGCCGAGGCGCAGCTCCCACTTCCCGTAAATCCAGCGGAGCGCGCAAAGAATGCCCTGGAAGAAAGGACGCAACGCAGAAGAAAAGAACGTAGTTTAACTCGGCTTCTATTTCGGACTCCAGATGTCTGGGGCTGCCCTGACCACTGGAACTAAACAAGTCGTCCCCAGCCCTCTCCTTCCCCTTCCCACCTCTCAAATCTAATTCGCTCCGCTTCCTCCCCCTTGTTCCGCAGGCACGTGGTCCCTCCGCGCCCGGCCCCCGCCGCGCCCCTCTGCTCCCCGGCGCGGCCCCTCCTCTCCCAGCCTTCAGGGCCGTAAGCCCCTTCCTCCCAGGGCCGCTCGCTTCCCCTTTTCGTTCGCTCTTCCGCCCCAGCTCTCCATTGTCCTTTCTGATTGGTCGAGTGCACCAAAGCCTGGTCGGCCAATTGGCGAACTGGGCTGGCAGCGATGGGCGTGGCCGCAGTGCCGGGGCCCTCAGATCGAGGCTGCCTCCCCCTCTCAGCCGGCAGCACATTCCGCCGCGGTTGCCGCCGCCCGGCCCCGCAGTTGTCTTTGCTGGAGCTGCTGTCGCGCTGGGGTTAGGGCGGGGGGGTGGGACGGGTGGGGAGAGGAGAAGAAGGCCGCGGCAGAGGCAGGTGAGAGGAGGAAGGAAGCGGCGGCGCGGCGAGCACAGCAGCTCAGGCGGCGGCCCGGTTCCTGGGAGTGTCGGTGCGGCGTGGTGGTTGGGGCGGATCCCGCGGGGCCCGGGCGGGGGAAGGAGTCACCGGCCCGGCCATGGCGGACAACGAGAAACTGGACAACCAACGGCTCAAGAATTTCAAGAACAAAGGCCGCGACTTGGAGGTAAACTCGGGGATGCGGGAGAGGTGGGGGCCGTGGACCTCGGACCGATCTCCGCCGGGACTTCGAGTTTGGGGAGTAGGGGCGGGAGCTGCCGCCGGGCCGCGGGGGAATGGCGCTGGGGGCCGGCCCGTCCGTGACGCCTTTGCTAACGCGCCGGGAAGTTTGTGTCGGGCCTGGCTCGCCTCTGCCGGGGAGCTAGGTGCCGGGGTACAGCCAGCGCGGCCTAGGCCTGCCCGGCGGAGCCGGTCCGTCGCGGGTGCGAGGGGCTGGGCCGCGCCGCGGGGACGCCGGGCGCGGCGAGTGCGGAGGAGGCGTGCGTACGCCGTGCCGCTCCGGCCCGGTTGCGGCCCCCACCCCGGCAGCGGCGGAGATTCCGGCTTTCTCTCCGGCACCGGCGTTTGGCGCCACGGGAAGGAGTGCAGTGGGAGGTGGGGTGGGGGGGTGTGAGCGTGTGGCGACCGAGTGGGGTTCGGAACTTCCTCAGCGAGGCCCGAGGCGTCTCCACTTACAGGCATTTTTTTCTGGTCTTCCCAATTCCCGCTCTACCCCTGCCTCCCTCCAATATTCAAACTACAGGAGTCAACTTCTCCGTTGAAAAAAACACCCCCGGCGTGAGTGGCCATCCTGGTGATGCTAACAGTGCCTTCCTGCGGCCTCTGTTTTGCTATGGACATAGCTGATTCAAGATGTGGCTCACCGTGTGCCCTCTTCCAGGCAAAGGATGCCCCTTAATTCAGCTTATTCACAAATCTCTTTACCCCCCTTGAGAGACTTCCAGCTGCATTCTTACATATAAAGTCCAAAGGGTTATACAAAGCTTTCATCCTCTAGTCTACAGTATCCTTTCCCTCCACCTGCTGGCGGTGGTAGTGGGGGATGGGGTGGGCTAGGGAATGGCACCATCGCGTTTTATTATTTTCAAAGGGTGAAAATAAAAACCCTTCATTGCCTCATATTCAGCTGCTCCCCGAGGTTCTTAGGATACTTACGGTGTGAGGGTTACACACACACACACACACACACACACACACACACACACACACACATTTTTGATAGACTTTTTCCCTTCAGTTTTAAGAGTTTACATAAATAGGGTTGGTTGTGTATTTTTTTTTTTAATCCATTCTGCATCGGAATCAAGAGTTTAGCTTTTAAGAGAAAGTGGTAAAGTAGTATTTTTTATGTTGTCCCTCAGTACTTTTGTATGCTGAGATCTTCAAATTCCCATCACCTGTTTCTGAACTTGGACCATTATAATAACTATTTTGGGGGCTTTCTCCAAAGCCATTTTATCTATGAAGTGGGTTTCAAAGTTTGAGGAACTATTGAGTGGTTAGGAGTAGGCTATTAATTTCCTGATTGTTTTAAGGTTAAAATGAAAAAAAAATCGCAAATGACAAAACGTAAGACAAAGACTACACAGTTATAAAATCCAGAAAAATAGCAATTAGATGCTTGATAAATCCTTGTAATCCTTTTCCCTCCATTTTGGCCTACATTTTTTTAACAGCTTCGTTGAGACATGATTCTCATGCTTTACAATTCACCCATTCAATGTGGCTTTTGATGTTTTCACATAGTTGCAACCATCAGTACAATCACTCTTAGAACATTTTTATCACCCCAAAAAGAAACACAAACTCATTAGCAATCACTCTGCATTTTGTGGTTACTTTTTGTCTTTTAAGATTTACCTATTCTGGATATTTCATATGAATAGAGTTATACAATATGTGATCTTTTGTGGCTGGCTGCTTTCAAGTAGCACCATGTTTTTAAGATTCACACATGTAACAGGAATGTATCAGTGCTTCATTCTTTTTTATGGCTGAATAATATTCCACACTATGGATAGACCACATTTTATTTATCCATTGATGGACATTTGTGTTGTTTCCACTTTCTATTATACATAATAATGCTGTGAACATTCATGTACACATTTTCATGTGGACCTGTGTCTTCATTTCTCTTTATATACCTAGGAATGGAACTACTGGTCACATGGTAACTTTATATGTAACATTTTCTAGAATTGCCAAACTGTTCTCTTAAGAGATTCTTTTTTTTTAAACTGATGTTCCCCCTTTACTGTGTATCTCATTACTTTAGTCAAAATAAGATTAAGTGCTGACTCTATATTAGAACAATATTATGATAATGTGATTTATAAATACACATTAGGCAGGGTTTTTTGAGATGTTCATAGGCCTTATGAGCATCCTCTGCTAACTTTGATAAACCTGTGTGTACATTAGAATAGGACTATTTTTACTTTTCCACCTAAGGAAATGTAATATGACTCTAATGGAAAGTCATACTTTCTCCTCACTTGTGACTTACTCAAAGTTTCACGTGCCTGTATTGAGGTAGAAACTTATCTTTTATAATCCTTAGAGTACACTAGAATGGCCTATTTTATGTATTTATTCATTACATTTATGTTTGAGTCCCTCAAAACACTTAGGCACATTTCCTCCTCCCTCCAAATATAATTCTGTGTTGTACTAGGACAAATTCTAAATATGTACTACTAATTGGTTTGGTTGTAATCACGTTTCATTGAGAGGTCTTCAGAAAGAAGCATGTATGGACCAGTGCTGTCCGGTGAATTTTATTTAATCCACTCTTTCCAAAATACTATTGCAACATGTAACTGATGTAAAAAATTAATGAACTATTTTATATTCTTTTCATACTAAGTTGTATTTTATACATGTACAGCTATCTCAGTTTGGACTACCTACATAATCAAGCGCTTAAGAGCCAAGTGCAGCTAGTGGCTACCTTACTGGGCAGCACAGATATAGAGGGTAGCATTTTTCAGTTTGATCCAACAGTTTAAAATTATGAAGAGTACAAAGTCCTAGAGTTTAATCTGATGTCTAACTTTGTGACCTTAGGAGAATCAGATTTAAGGTTCTTTTCTGTCTAAAACTAGAGGTAGTTTACATCTGTTTCATGAGTGTCGTGTAGTTTGATAGGTTAATGTTAGGAAGATGACTAGTAATTCTCTGAGTGTTTTATCACTTTCAGCTTTTCTGGTTGCAGGAAGGAAGGGGGTTTAATAGGATTCAATAATTTTTTCTTTTACTCCTTTATTTGCAATTGGCTCTTTGTTTTTTTCTTTGTGTTCATATATAATTTAAGTTGAACTTAAAATTAATAAGGAACTTTTTTTACTTTATTTTTTAACTTTATTAGTTTTTTGTTTACACTATTACAGTTGTCCCTATTTTTTCCCACTTGCCCTCCACCCAGCCCTCACCCTCCCTGTCCTTCAGGCCATCACCACAGTGTTGTCTGTGTCTATGTTACTCTGTTTTTATTGTTGACACTTGTGTAGAAATAATGTTATTGCTCTTGAAGGGTGATTTGGGCACAGGGAATCAGTGACTTCTAAAGCCATAATTTCTAAATGTTGGTGTTAAAACTGATTCACAGCTTCCGATCTGATTCACTCCTATCTTTCATTCAACCTTTCTGGTTCCTCCCAAATGTGGCCATGCTAACTTCTTGAAAGACAAAAACATCAAAGAAAACATGTGCCAGTATCCATTTAAAATAATTTATAGAACTGTCAGATGGTATCCAGTGCCTGGCTTCTTTCATGTAGTGTGTTAGAAGATGATTGTTATATTAGTTTGAGAATAGTAACCATAGGTAAGGTATGCACAGTGCAACACAGGAAATGGATAGTGACCCAACCTCCGAGAAAAAATTTGTCAGAATAAAGCAAAGTAAGCTCATCTCGTTTATGTTTAAAAGTAGAGGGAGAATTCTCTAGTGGATTTTCTAATAAACCGACTTAATTTTTATAGAAGTTCTGAGAGTATTCAGGTTTGAATAGAACACAAGTTATGTTAGAAGATTAGATCTTTTAAACACACAATTTTAAGGGGAAATAAACCCTGAAAGCAAAAGAATATTAAAATACTACATAAGTGGAAACTTGATTGTCTACGCAACATAAAACATGAAGTCAGCTTGAACTTTTTTTAAAAAGTTGTTGGTTGGCAGAAGCTTAATAAATTGATCGGCTATTTTGTTGTTTAGTAATGGCCTTGGTGATCTGTTAAACTGTACAGAGTGAAAAGCATTGTTAAGCTATTAAGTCTTGTTAACTTTTAGAGACTGACCTCTCTCATCACAAATCTTGGAACATATTTACTATACTTAAAATAACTACAGTCTAATTTTTCATATAATAGTCCAAGCATGTGACAATATGATATATCTGATAGAAAGATAGTTGAGAATTAAATAATTGTTTTTGTATTTCCTGCCAGCTTTCCTGGTTTACAAGGCAACCATTTCAGAATTGCTTCATTGATAATTTTAGACATACCAAGATGTCTTTGTTTTTCATAGATACTAGTATGTCAGATGAATATACAAGATTAGAAGAGTTGTAGGAGTGGTTTAGCGTTAAAAGAATGAAACTACTTCAGAAAAAATATGTACGTAGTTTTTAACAATTGATCCCTAATACCTGGTATTGGTTGTGGATTCTTAAAATATTTTTAAATGTTTACTGAAGCAGCATTCATCTCCATTAGGCCTAAAATAACACAATGTGAGTTTCTCGAATTTAACCTTGAATGATGATTTTGGTACTTACTTGTTTAGTTTTCAAACAGAGAAGTAGGATTGAAGGGAACTTTTTGAGTACCTCTTGTATATACTTTAATTGTATTCTCATTTCTGTCAATCTTCTAAGTAGAAATTATTACTCATCTCATAGAAGAAACACTCCATAGAGTTAAGAGACTTGATAGCATAACATTTAAGGGAATGATTTTAACTTACGTATGTCAAAGTAAAGTCTATACTATTCATGCTGTACTCTACCACCTCACTCTAACTTCCTCAGCCTTAGTACAGATCTCAAAGTTGATTAAAAGCTTCTATGTAAAAGCTTCTAGCATAGTCCATGGGGTATAATAGGTATTCAGTATTTCCTTCTTTCCCAAAGAGATTTTTAGAAATTATGCATCATTTGTGGGCTTTAAACTCTAAAGAACACAATCTATATACTGTGCTTCTCATTTAGGTTTACTAAAGACAGGGCCAGAGAAGACTCTCTTCTACAGTTAAC